>CAKKOB020000185.1:6932-29350 GCA_918844115.2 Phlebotomus perniciosus | reverse complement strand
GTTCTTTGATCAAACGACAAGACACCCATAAATAGCACACTCACACAATTTTTTTTTCCACGAAATTGAAAGAGACATTTTCTCAGTCGTGACACACTTTGGCATCAAACTGAGAAAATTCATTATGACATCCCCTAATGAAGTTAATTGACTTGTTTTTCCTATTCTTCGAATTACGTTACCTTCAAATGCGTACCTGATGTTGAATTTCATTAAAAGACTTGGAAGAAAGTTTGTTCCTCCCCCCCGCACATAAATTTTCCTTCGGTGTTTGGCTACTTTTCTCTTTTGGCTTTCCTCTCTTAACTCTCGGGAGAGATTCTGCGGTGTTGGGATAATAGTTTTTCGCGCTGCGCGCTTGGATGAATCAATTTCTTATTAAAAATTAATTGAGCTTGTTTAAATAAATTGGTTGTATGTGGAATACTTTTCGACTGGGTTGTATTCATCTTCAGCATCAGAGAGCTCTTGAAACGTGACGACCATTAAAAAAATGTAGTGTTGAAAGTCGATTGAGGAGGAATATATTGAGATTAGCACGAGGTTCATTTATTCAAGCATGGGGCAGCATACATATATATGTTTTTTAGAATAATGCATACACTTCACCTGATGTATTGGAGGGGAGTGAAATGGGGGGAAAAACAAAAGGCCACTTTCCACCCACATCCATTGAAATGCACGAAAGATGAAACGCGCGATGACACAGTCTCAAAAGCCCCGTACAAACACTTCACATTCCATTGTTCAATGGAGCTTCTGATTTCAATGGTCTCGTAGGGTGTAATGCAAAAGAGGGAGAGAGAGGAAGAATGTTTCTTTAATAATGTTGTACATGGCCATTTGCAATTTGTCTAAGATGCGGATACAATAAGAGCGCGGGATGAGGAGGAGGTTGTGTTGGGTGTGAGATGGAAAATGCACAAGTTTGCAATAATAATTCACTTTGGTTTATATTGCAGAATCTCGCCAACAACTAGTCCACTTTCGAATCAGACCAAGGAGCAACTTGATGGTATCTTTGCACGAATGAGAAAAATTGAAAAGACGCCAACGGACACGGAAATTGGTGAAAAAGCGGCAACAACAAGAATTGAAAGCGGAAATCATGCGCAGCAGACTACATTGGTATGTTGCTAAAAAAAATACTATTTACCATCATTGGGGTTTCCATACATGATGGGATAAAGAGGGTGGCATGAAGTGAAGAAAAAAATGAAGAAGAAAAGACAGAAAACTCTCAAAAGATGTAAAATCCTTTCACTCCATTCCCTATTGAAATTTTGCCTTTTCTTCACTTTTTTTCATACTCGAGGATTATTCAGTGGAATATTACGCGAAATATAATAACTTCTGCCGAGGAATCAATTGAAGGAATATTGGTTAAATTCGATTTAGGGCTTCTTTTTCTCTCAGCTGCCTCCACGAAGGAGACATTTTGCATGTTTCAGCACATTCTTCAACAAAAAGAAAAAATTCCTCCTTCGAGATCTACCATTTCCCCCGTCTGCAGCACTTTGCTGAATATTATTCCCTTCTTATGGCATACGATTACACTATGAAAGTGTTTTGCAACCATATAAAAATCCCCAGCACAATTTTCGATCCAAATTGTCGTATCATCTGAGTTTTAGTGCAATTGAATCATTATATGTGGTTAGTATTGAGAATTATATTTTTCCTTCGAAAGAAAGTGGTAGGAAAAGTCTTTTATGGATGCAATAACACAAAAATGCAATATCTCAGGCGAGAATGTATAAAAAAAAATTCTTTTATATTTTTGTTTGGTACAATTGATGGGATTCTAGATGGAGGATTTCCAAAGATTTACTTTATGTTCCATCGACTAGCAAGGGACTAAAATAATTCAAAGTAAATGGGAGGAATAACAAGTTACTCGGAAATGGTGTGCAAACACTAGAATGCAGGAGATCTCTATTGATGTAATAGTTTTTCTCAAATCCAGTGATATTTCCAGGCAAAATCAGATTTAATTGATTGTTTTTAGTCAAAAAAACAAATTTCTCAATAACTCTTCAAATTCAATGAAAAATTTGGACAAGACTTAAGATTAATTAAATCCACTTTATATGAATTGAAAGCTGTTGAAAAGGAGGTAAAATTGCTAAACTTTTTTACTGTAATATCCGTTTTCTGATCCTATTCCCAATACCTATACTTAGGTTAAAAACTTTATATTTTGCTTTCCCATCGCGATACGCTTCAGTGGCTTCAGTACATTATAGCCTTTAGCTACTCATTTACAAACTATCAGCGATATAGTTTTGCATCCAAATTCCCCCCTTTCCAACTCACCTTCCATGATTTCTCATTCAATGTAAATGGATGCTAATGCCCTGATTTCGCGCAAGAAAATGACTAAGCATTATCAATGGATTACATTTAAGTGGTATTTTCAATAAAGGGGTGAAAGGATTAATTAATTTATAAATCTAGAATTTTCCTCTTCGGGCGTCAAACGTCTGCAATTCATGCATTTGATGGATCTTTGTTTTTTTTTCTCTCTCTCTCTCTCTCTCTTTCCCTTGGGTTTTGTTTTCGCCGGTGCGCGTGGTGATGCCGGCATGAGACGGGGATGATGATTAATGAGTGATTGAATGTTTTCCAGCCAAAAGCACGTCCTGTGACTGTATTGGCGAGTCGTTATGGAAGCTTACCGAATTCTAGTCCTCCGCGTGAATTTGGAGCGAGTCGAGTGAAGGACCAAGCAGTAGAGGCTTTTGCAGACAAGTCTAGTGATGGCAAGACTATTCTGGGTATTGGAATAAGTGCGGTGCACGATGCCGTCTTGCGTGGAGTTGGTGTGGGAAAAATTCCAGGTGAGATTATATAATGGAGAGTGGAAATGGGAAAATGATTTGAGGAATATTGCATGATGTTATAAGGGGAAATGACTGTCTGTGCTTTAATGTCATGTTTCTTACTCCTTTTTTTCTTCTTCTTTTTTATTTCCTCGCCCTTTTACCCACCAACACTGTCGCGCTTGACTGAATTATTGATGTAGAGCCAATTGTGAATGAGCATCCTGTTACGATTTATCCGGGACGTGCTTCGTCGCCGCGTCGTGTATCACGCAATACATCATCGTCTGTGGAGAGACATCGTGACATTTGCAAGAATTCATCCCATTTGGAGTATGATCAACAGGATTCGGCGACGTCGGCCTCATCGGCGTCATCGGATGAGAGCAATCATCTCAATCTCCCTGTAGCTATTATAAGCAATTCTCCGTCCGCCCAGCAATTGCTGCAGCAGCAGGAGCTCCTCTCAAAGTCACCACCATCATCTATAATAATGCAAAAAAATATCAACAATTTGAATCGTCTCAAAATACGACATGGCCATAATAAGAATAATTCCATCAATTTTGATGGTACAGCCGCGGTGACACGTCGAAGCGACAGTGATGATTTCTCTGATGACTCGTTGGAGGAGACATCATTGCCGCCGCCGCCACCGCCTCCGGTGGTTCCACCGCCGCCCACCCTCTCGGCGCCGGTGACGCCCAGCAAGAGGGGAAGCATTGCATGGGAGATTAATTTGGACGAGTCAGTCAGTGGTACGGATGAGCCACCCAAGGCGACCCAATCGCACGAGTCCATCAATGCAAAGGTAAATAGTCTCTCACAATTAGCCATTTTTGCCACCTCCAAGTCCCCCAATCCCCCCCAATCCATCATCAGATTCAGACCGTGTGTAATTCAATCTGAAATATTGACACTCTCATGCTGCCGTGAGGGTTGGCGGGGGGGGGGGGTGAAAAAAGAATTCCAATTCTCATTTTCACAATGTTGACTGGCAAACACTCGGATTTAATTTAAAATTTGACCAATTCCAGACATTCCCAATTTCACACTTACACACCTCCTCTTCCCCCGCTTCATTTTCCAATTTCACAATTTTGGGGAATTTGTATTTATATGGTATTGAGTACTTTTTGCCATTGTGCATAATGCCATCCCCAATTGCTTGATAATCACACTGCAGAGTCACACAATATTGCGTGTGGCTTGTTTTACGGGTGGGATTTATTTCGCCCAATTTCCATTAAATTATTCCATGGCCTGTCGAAAAGTACCTCAATGTCTCGTTTTTTTTTTGTTTTTGTGACGAGGGATTGTCTGTATGTATAGTAAGTCAATATTTTAGGGATTCATAATGATGCATTTGCGAAAAAAGGAATGGAATTCCCGAATAGCTTTATTATGTTTGGGTAGAGTATCACAGTTTGATGTATTCGTTATTTATCGATGGCAAGAGAAAGACATAAATTCACTAGGATTTGTGATTAAGCAGCAAAAAGTGTGGCCTGTCGTGAGAAGACATATTATAATCGTGAATTGAATGCGTAATTTTGTCGATAGATTTTGGGAATTGTATTGCTTTTCTATTTTTATTAAATTGGTGAGTGGATTTATCTGAATTTATAGATTTCTAATTACACAATCCACCAGTAATTTCCATAATTAATTACGGAAAATTCTATTATAAGAAGTAGCAAACTGGAAAATTTATAGATCACCTAATCAGTGAAAGTTCGCAGTGACTTTTCTAGAAAAGCATTTTATAAAATTTATAAAAGTTTCGAAATATGAGTTAATAATCCTTGACTGCCTGGAATTTTATTGATATTTTTTCATATCACTTTATAGGTACTCGATTCAAAATACAATTTAATGAGAAATATATAAAAAAAGACGTGTCGAAATCTTTCTGAAATACCATTCAGCTTTGGCTTTTTCTCAAAAGGCCAGCGACCAGAGATTCCTTTTATATCTTTTCTCTGGCGATTACATAATTCTCTCAGAGATTTTCTGCACATTTGGGAGAAGTTATTTCAAATATCCCACCATAAAATCCAATTATTTAAGTATTGAGGTGATTTACTTGAGGCCATAAAAAATTCCAACGAGCATTTTCTGTAAATCAGAGTGAAATGCGAATTATTTCCTTTTAATCATGCTTTCTCAATAAAAATAAATTCCTTTACTGCAACATTATTATGGCAATTGGTGATGAGAAGAGAAGAGAGAGAGATGGTGAAATTTCTCACAATTGTAACAATTTTGATTGTGATTTTTTTATGTGACCATTGCACAATGATCTTTTAGGTTGATAATAATATATAAAAATGGGTGGTAAAACATGAATTTTCTCACATGATACGCAAGTGAAAGAGATGATATTGAATAAAAGATGACTTCCTCAATATCATCACTCTGGTGCACGTATATTAGAGAGAGAAAGAAAAAGTTACTCAATAAATTCCTATTAAATGATCCCATTAGGTATCATGATAAATCTTAATAGGCACAAGACCGGCTTATTGACATATATTTCGATGCGGTCTTTTATTGTGATGTTGATACAAGTGAGATATATAACACAACTTTAATGTATTTAGTGAATTTACTTGATATACTCTTGCGCAATTTGCTACCGCATAAATGATGGTGTTTTCCTCACAAGTACAAGTAAATTACTTTACAAAATGGTGAATGAAGAGGAAATAAAAAAGAGGGAAAGTGTAATTGATAAACATGTAAAATTAATTAATTATTATAACCTACTCTTCTCTTCGTGAATAATTTGCCATTTATTCACTCCCGGGAGCAAATGGAGAAAAATGTTTCAATATGTTGTGGGGGTGGGTTTGGGTTAGATGGAGGAAAAAGACGATAAGCTGATAGAGTGGTAAAATTGAGTCTTTTATAGCCTCCAGGTATTAATGGGAAATAATCGATAAAGGTTAAGTAAAATCGGAAAGTCGATTGAAGAGCTAAAGACACGAACAAACACACTTCACTTTCATGTTTGTGCTCCCTTGGAGTGGAGAAAATGAATTTTCTCCCGTCGTGAGGGAACATCAGAGGAAAATTCACGTTCAAAAATACTATCGTCTGGTCTCTACTCTCTCTACCCGGTTAGTTTATTTTCACTTTAAGAATCTTTAATAGTATGTATGTTGGGGAGAGTGGGGATGTTTAAGACAGTGGCACCTTCGGACAGATGTCCTTATAAGCATGTTTTAAGAGATAGCAAGACTAATCTATTCCAATATCTAAGGGGCAGGAGAGCTGCTTGCTTTCTAGCATAGAAAACTTACTTGAAAAGACCTCAAATTTACTCTTGAAAAATCCCCAGTCTCCCCTATGCGTCGAAATTTTACCTGATGCGTTTTATTTCATCTCCCCATCGCAATTTTCTTCATCACTAAATATAACACACATTTTGAGACGAGAACATCAATGGGAGCATTATTCACTTAAAGTGCTCTGTCGATTGGCAAATCACCTGTGTCTAAATTCTATACCTATATTATACGTAAGATGTGCCCTCCAAATTTGTGTTCTACGCGTGAGGAGGATACTAGAGGCATTTAGGCTACTTTTTTGCTATTTGTAAGAGTTTTCCCTCCCAGGAGAGAGGAGGATACAATATCTAAAATTGTACGTCAAGGCAATATTTGAACATTTTCTCTGCATATGTTCAATTTTTCAACAAGTCAATGAAGAAATAATCTCTCACGCATTTTTCTTTTCTTCCATTCACCACCTTGTACTCCCCTTACCCCCAATAGACCATTCGCAGATGTTTGAAGGATGAAACAAGAAGTGTATTAAATTGAGAGGTGGAGAGAGAGAGAAAATACTTTTTGCCCTAGATTTTCTTAAGAAGGCATCTCTCTATAGAAGGAATTGTATTGATTTTTCTGCTTCACTCTCACTTGATTTTCAATACAATTTCATCTCTCTATAACCATGTGTGTTTTGCACAATGATGATAATACTGTGAGGAAGTATATATACTAGACCGTATAAAAAAGAGACTCTTTATAGGAAATTCTCTTATCATACGGTCTATTATGATTCTTTGGAATGTTAGAAGTATTTTCCGTTTTTGGAGTTCCCGGTCATAATTCTTTTAGATGCCCCGAAACGTGCTTAAAGTTACTCTTAAAATGCATTTTTAAGAGTTTTTTTTATTACACCACACAAAATGTTACATTTTATAATTTATACAAAGAGAAAAATGACTTATTATGTATATAGATTGCATTTCAGTACATTAATATAAATAATTTACGGAAATCTAAATAAAAAATCAATAAAGAATCATTTAATTAAAACCGTTTTCATTTAAATTTAGGACAAACTCGCAGTGCTCCCTAGAGGTCGCCACCGCTGATGAGCAGAAATCTTTTAAATCCTTGACACACACCGCACTTCATTTGGCGTGTGTTGAAACACATGAAAAGGTTCTGCTCTGATTCTACCAAATATATTCGTGGCGTAGTGGATAGCGAGTTGGGATGATACACAGATTTTGCTGAGTTCGAATCCCATCAAAATCTTCTTTTCGCCATATGTGTTTTTTTTTCATAATTATTATCTCATACTATTTCAATTAACTATAGTAATTGCAAGTTTTATCATACGAAATATTGTTACGCTGGAAAAGAGACAATTAACCAAATCTTCCGGGATAAAATGTAAACAAGACTTTTATGTCATTGTATTATCAAGATATTTGAAATTCACACAACACGAGAGCCGTGAGTATCAAACATCTTGTTGTCATTCTGTTTGTCAATTTCGCTGGAAGTTAACTCAGTTGGAGTGTGATAATAAGAATTACCATGGTGGACAAGAAGAAAACATTCGCCAACATACTTTATGTTGGAGAAACGCGAGCGAATTTTATACCAGGAAAATTGCCCACTAACTCTGATGTGATGAAGGTATTTTTCCACCATCACAGGGATTTGGGAATGGTCATAAGGAAGAGCAGCTCTGCTACGGCAGATCTTGCTCTGTCCCACTGCTCACAAATGACTAGTTCCCCTCTGATATTGAAACAAAACGCTATAAAGAACATTGAACGTCTCTTCAAAGTGTGGAAGGATTTGCAGAAGGGCAATAAAAAAAAGATCAGCAACATACAGCAACAGAGAGAGCGTGACTTTGCTGAGAAGCTGAAGAATTTGTTTGAAATGAGAAAATCTACGCTGCCAACGGAGTACAAGAAATCCCACCACAAGAGTCCGAAGGAAAAGTGTCCGTCATCAGCAGTCTCACCGGCAGCCAACTCAACTGCCTGTGGCGAAGAGATCTCGATTCGTGCTGCAAAGTGCCAAGCTGTTCTTCTAACTAAGCAGTATATTAGTAAGATTCAGTCTATTTATACTTGTATCCACCAAAAAGAATATCTATGTAATTTTCTGTATCGTCCTTTTGTAAATTTTGTATTTTCTACTTAAGTTTAAACACTGATGATTTTTTTATAGAATCACAGGAGTCTGATGATTTGGACGTGAACCTGAACACCCGATCTTCGGCAGACGATTCCGATGAAGATTATATTTGTGAGCCAGACCAGCCAGAGATCAAAAAACCTCGCAAAGAAGTTATGACACCAATGATGACTCAGACTCTGGATTGCCTTGGTGTGAGTGCTCGTGGTGCACCCCAACTTCTCACAAATCTGATTAAGGACATAGGCGAGGACCCAGGTGATTATAAATTAAGCCAGGGTACAATTCAAAAGAAACGTCAAGTGAATAGACGTCAGATCGTTGAAGAAATTAAAGAATCCTTTACCCCAGATCGCCGTCTCTGCCTCCACTGGGATGGCAAAATGATACGCGGCCTTGTTGGTAGTGGTTTGGTGGACCGCATCGCTATTGTGGTAACAGGTGTCACTACCGAGAAGATATTGGAAATCCCGCCACTGTCCAGTAGTGGAACAGCAGAGACGACAGCGGAACTTGTTTTCGGTGTTGTTAAGCAGTGGGATGTTGCTGAGCAAGTAAAGGCCCTGTCGTTTGACACCACGGCAGTAAATTCAGGTAAAATAATAAATCATTTCTATATGATTCTGTCTTTAAATTTGCACTTATTTTTAAATTTTAGGCCACAAGAATGGTGTTTGTATTCGTCTGCAAAGGTTGTTTGGGCGAGAATTACTCCTATTGGCTTGCCGCCACCACATCATGGAGATTTTTTTGGAGGCACTCTTTGTGGTTCATCTTGGTTCATCCACCGGGCCAGAGATCCTCCTATTTAAACGCTTTCAGGAACAGTGGCCTAAAATTGACCAGAGGCTTATCTCCACTGGTGTGAAGAGCGACGTCGTCGTGCAGAAAATTGGAGAATATTTTGACGACATCATTGCCTTTGCTAAGCAGCAGATACAGGTCCTTTTATCGAAACTTTTACTAAGGCTATAATTTCTTCTCTAAAACGTAACTATTATGATATAAAGACGAGCATAAAGATTTAGGTTTCTCTTTACATTTAAACTTAAAAGAATTTCTTTCATTTCAACACGTAAGCACGAGCATCGATTTCCTTTCTATAAAATATAATAATTTTTTTATTATTTTCATTATTTCAGAACAAACAGCCTAGAGCTGATTATTTAGAACTCCTCACTCTCACGATAATTTTTTGTGGCGGGGTGCCAGACCAGGGAGTAAAGTTCCATCGACCTGGAGCAATTCATAGAGCTAGATGGATGGCAAAAGCCATTTACTCGCTGAAGGTCTGGCTCTTCCGCCAGCAATTCAAAATGACAGCAAGGGAGGAGAAAGGACTGCTGCTTGTTTGCCTCTTTGTCGTCAAGATCTACATCAAATACTGGTACGAGGCAACGAGTTCTGTTTACGCTCCCAAAAATGATTTGGACTTAATCAAAGATCTCAATGCTTGGGAAAAGAATGACAAGGTTGGCTCTGAGGCAGTCCTCAAAAAGGTTGTGCGACATGAGTGGTATTTGAGAGATAATACTGTGCCACTGGCACTATTTGACCATCGTGTACCACTCAGTACCAAGGCAAAAGCAGTGGAGAATATGAAGCACCAGGCTTCAGGAAAGAAGACTAAGCCGTTGAATCTTGAGGATTTATTCTCCCAAAAAAGTTTCGAGTTCTTCAAGATATTGGATCTCCCAACCGGTTTTCTTTCAGAAGAACCAAGTCACTGGGAAGAAAATGCGGAGTATCAGGAGGCGAAAAAAGTTGCAGAGAAACTGACAGTCGTAAATGATATAGCAGAGAGGGCAATTTGTTTGATGAAGAGGACAAATCGCACAATCACCCAAAAAGAGGACGAATTTCAAAGAATTCTACAAATTCGATCAAATAAGAGATAACATGTATGAACTAAAAATAAAGCTACAGTAATAATTTAGATTAAACTAAAAAAATCTTTCTGTTCAACCCCCTTCCCCCTTCCATAAAACCCGTCTGTCCTATGTTTCAGACTTGAGAATCTTTATACATATTAGATGCACAAATCAGCGATATTGTGGTAATATAAATAAATGTGTAGTGTAAAAATGCAATATCAGAGGACAATATTTCACCAATTTTCTTTTTAATCTTTATTTTCATATTAAACTTTCTCAAATTCAATTTAAAATTGTCATAGGGTTTGTTTTAAGGTAAAGAAGATGATTATAAAAACATAAATGGCAAGTAAAAAAATGATCTCTGGTGGGATTCGAACTTAGCAAAATCCGTGTATCATCACAACTCGCTATCCACTACGCCACGAATATATTTGGTAGAATCAGAGCAGAACCTTTTCATGTGTTTCAACACACGCCAAATGAAGTGCGGTGTGTGTCAAGGGTGTCAAGGATTTAAAAGATTTCTGCTCATCAGCGGTGGCGACCTCTAGTGAAACCGTGAGTTCGCGCTAAATTTAAATTTCAGCTCTTAAAAATGCATTTTAAGAGTAACTTTAAGCACGTTTCGGGGCATCTAAAAGAATTATGACCGGGAACTCCAAAAACGGAAAATACTTCTAACATTCCAAAGAATCATAATAGACCGTATGACAAGAGAATTTCCTACAAAGAGTCTCTTTTTTATACGGTCTAATATATACGGATGATGAACATTAATAGAAAATAATGGTGTGAGACATTCTTCATCGCATTTAGTCATCGTAAAGTGAGAAGTGCTATTCAAGTCATGCGGAATTATGAAACAATTGCATGGTTGAATTAACAATAGTGAGAAGATGATGCACTTGTGGACACTTTTTTAATTTGAGTTAGTTGCTGGGAAAATTGCTTTTCGAGATTAATGTAGAGATTTTTTTCTGTCTTGACACTTGAATTAGGATTTGTGGGTGAGTGGGGAAGGATCTACCATTGTCATTGTCGAAAACAGATGTTTAAACAGATTTAAATGAGACATGCAATGTATAGTTAAAGATTACGATTAAATGGGTTTTCTCCATAAAAAATGAAACAACTTTTGTGAAAGAAATTTTAATTTGTATAAAGAAGGAAGTGAAATGTAAAATGTAAACAAATTAATTTGATCTCTGGTCTATGTTTTTTGCAAATTTTATCTAAACATTTCCATACGTCTTTTCATGTTCGCGATATTCTTTTTTTATCTTTGAGTGTCACTGCCAATTTCAGTTGATTAACTTCGGAGGGCATAAAACATCTGAAAGGGAAATTTGTTGAGAAAGTAAAAAATTCCAAATATAACCCATTGTGATAGAAATTTTTTGGGAGAGGAAATTGAAGAAATTTCCGTGACTTTTATATGAATAATTTGAAGAGGAAGTTCTTTGTCAACTGAAGATGGGACTCGGATTGACAAGGGAGTTGGAAGTTTTGAATAAATTATAATTTTTTTATTCTTTAGGTATATTAATAACTTATTTTATTTCTTTTGCCAGTTCTCGGGACGTCGTCCAAAACGAAGTACTTCGGGTTCACAATCTAGTCTGGCATCAACTCCTGGTCATAGTGGTACAAGCAATAAACGAACTGGATCTGCCGAATGGCCAGATCCACCTGAGGCACCAATTTGTAGTACAGAAGATGAGGCGGCGTCTATTTATTCGGATTCTGGTGAGGATATACACATAGTGTGTGAATTTTTCATGCATGAAGAGAGAATAATATATTTTTGCAACCTTCCCCTCTAATATGATGAAAATGCCATTCATTAGATGAGGTCATTCCATATCCCACGAGCTTCCTCGGACAGGGAACATATGTTATTCGCAAGGGTAGAAAGCAGCGTCAACGAGTGCCGAATATGGAGGCGGTGTCATCAGTTAACACAAGTAGATATGGACGGGAGGCTGGTGGAAATATTGAGTTACCGAGTCCTGTGTTTCCAGCCTCAATGCTCATTCCCAATTCGAGGCATAGTATAGATTTGGGATCACCACCTCCACCACCTCCGCCCATCATGAATTCACTCTGTTCACCAAGGTGAGTGTTGTTAGTCGATCAACTCTTTTTCTTTCTCTCGTTTTATTTTCTGCTCATTTGACCTTTTGATTGAAAAGTCTCCGCCCAGAGAATTTTCACCTTTTCTTTCTCTCAATTTTGTGTTTATTTTCACGTGGAAGTCTCTCTTGAGTTTTTTTTTTCTTCACAATGTTTTTTACAAAGATTATAATTCCTCGCCCACAGATCACGTTTATCACTAGACTTAAGTTCACCTACCTCAGAGCTTCCTGCATCAGCATCAGTCACAAATAACAGCACTGTAATCTCACCAAGATATTCCGAATTCAAAACATACAGTTCCACATTTGATGGACTCCAAGCACTCGATGCAAGCAATAGTGGACAGGCAGCTTCTGCTGGCTATAGCAATGGATACTCTTTGACTCGCGTGGCATCATTACCGGCAATTACACCACCACATTCTGGTAATTTTTCTCTCATCAATTTATTTTTACTCTCACAAACCGTGTCTGTCTCTCCGCGCGACGCCCATCTGAAAGTCACCCATTGATGGTGGCAAAACCCAATTGGAGCAGAAGAGAGCAAAAAAAGTGGGGGCAAAAGGAGTTTTATGTCTACACACACCGTCTCTAAAATCAATAATTCATTCATATTCATGATGCACATGCAGGCTCTCTCACTCCTGTTTTAATTGATTGGATTTTCTCACAGTTTTATGGAGCGTGTGCACCCTTGCAATGTTTTTTTTTTAACATCCACATAAATTAATTGCTTTTAATATAATTTTCAAAAAATTTTTTTCCACCCAGAGAGAGCCAATGATATAGGCGATGCCAACGTTGGGGATTTCATTAACAACGCCAATTGTTGACATCGTTATTTTTCGTGATGTTTTTCACATGATATGGGCGCAGATGAGATTTACGGGAGGGTAAAAAGTAGAGACATTATGCAAATTCAATTTATTGGATTACACTCTTGCGTGATTTTTCCTTGCGCCCCGGAATATGGGAGGATTACAAAAATAGCAATGCAGCATTGTTGAGGTTTATTTTTCATGTTGATACAATCTCTTGGGTTGTGGGTAAGGTATATTTTTTTCTTACCTTTTTGGGGTCGTGATGGCACTTTGTGATAATAATTTTGCATCTCTAAGACGGGACGTGAGGGAAAAGCAAATTTTCCTGTCATTTTTTTGTAGTAATATTGATAAGTTACGAGTTATCTGGAATACTTGAGAAGGGATGGGAAACGAACAAATTTCTAGAAATTGTCTTATTTGTCTTCTTGTCATGAGGAAAATTAAATTTATTTGATAAGTTGCAGAACCAGAAAATGCATAGAAAATTTTAAATAAAAAATAAATTTATTGTGTTTTCATTTTGGCTTTGGCACAAAATCTTTATTTTGTGCCATGATATCCTAACTCGTTTAACCCGTTTAACATTTTTAAAGAAAATAAAGTAAAAGAATGAAATAAAAGTCCAAAATCCCTTCTCTAAAGCCAAGGCCTTTAAAGTCCGACAGAATTTAGCATTGGAAAACTATAACTCTCGTTGTATATCGCATCAATTTGAAATTATATTGATAGTTTGAGTAGAAAAGAGATTATGGGAAATGGAAAATTGAGTAGGATCTGTCTGGGAAAAACTATATATCCCATTCCACTTTATAACCCACTATAAATTCCTCTTGGAATTCGTGGTAATTCTGCGGCGAGTATAAACTTTGCCCCCATACAGTGTGAGCGTCAGAGAGGCAGAAATGGAATTATTTCTCGAACACCATCAGCGGGGTGTTGAAGCAAATAAGAAACAATTTTAGTGTGTTTTTCAATTACAAGTCAAAGGAACAAAGTCACATTGTTTTTGAAATTTATTAAAATTTTAATTAAATTTATAGTGTGACACTCGCGCATTTAAAAGCTTCGTCTCTTAATTGTGTCTCTTTTCTTTCATTTTTGCTTTTTTGTTTTCGGCACACAAAAGGTGGAGAAAATCTCTCAACTCCACGCCGCGAGCTCGCGCCACCCATCGAAGAAGATGAGGAGCAAGACAGTGAATCTCAGCGTGGTGCTCCACTGCGTCAGATTGAGAATAATATCAGTGCATTGCTGCGTGGTGATATACCCGTGGCTCGTGTGGCGGACATTCCAATGATCCGGCGACCGCTGGGCTTCCGGCCTGGTGTCCACAAGTCGGAGAGTGCCAAAGAGATGCTGCTGTCACAGTCGGTGTTTGGCCCGTTGCCACCATCACCACCCAGTTCTAGTCCTGAAATGGAGAGTGACGGTTTTCCGCCACTGCCGCCGTCGCCGCGTCACGCGGAGTCCAAAGATGAGTACCTTGATATGAAACGCACACCCCGCCTGCCGCCCAAGCACGACAGCTACTACCAGGAGAATGAGGAGGAACCGTCGGCGCCGGCGGTGCCGCCGCATCGTGGACCATCACTCAACACTCTGAAAACACGATCAATGGATGCGGGCTTCAGCAAATCATACCGCAATGGAACATTCTCCTCCACCTCCCCACACGGTCCTGGCACCCTGCCGTCTGAGCTGGTGGGTGTGGGTGGGTGTGGTGGCAGCGGAATTGGCTCGAGACGTCGCTTCATGTCGGGTGCATTCCCCAAAAGATCCGGACAGAGTCCGCGCGAGGAGCGTCGCCTTCAGACATCGTGTAGTTTGCCAGAGACACCCATTTTTGCCAGAGGGTGAGTGTTGAACACCATCAATTCTCATTCATTTTCCAAGTGCTCTCTCTCTTTGTATATATGAGATCTACAGTGGTGGGCATTTCTACAGACACACCAGGGGAAAAAATATTCCATCAAATTTTAATTTGAAAATTTGATGATTTTCCGTGGAACTTTTAATGTTGAGGAAAGTTATAATCAAAAATTTCACAAGAAAGATCCACCAAATCAGACAAAGAGACTGTCTCGCCTCTAAATTTATGTTCTCAACTGTAACAGGTTCTCCGGGTTGGCTTTTGTACCCCATAAAGTACACTCATTGAGATAGAAAGTGGAATTATTAAAGTCTGGCGGTCGTCTTTGTGCCGCAATCTCTCTCCTTTCAAATAACTGCATGCCATAGCAATAAATTGACAAAGTGGTGGAAAATTATAAATTCATCCAAAAGGGCCTCAGGTGGGAAAAAGTCCATAGAATTTCCATCCACCCAGGAGTTGTTGTTTTAAAGCTATTCGAGTAGTGTTTTAATTTATTGCCAAATTTGCTTTTGCTGCCACAAAAAGCAATTCTAATTTTGTGGGCTTTATAATTATTATTATTTTAAGTTAAATTTGAATTAACTTGGCAAATTGTAGAGGTGGCAAAACTTATTGCTGCTTCTTGGCAAAGCATCTCAAATAATATCGTAAACCTCAGCTGAAGAGTTATAAAATTGAAGAATTGTGTCCCTTATAAATTTTATAGGATGAAATGGATGAAACAATGGTGGAGAAAACTAAAGGTGAGCTTTTACAGTTCACTTTAAGCGATCTCTTTTGATGAAAGAGATTGAAAATGTTAGGTATATAAATCTTTAAATTATCTATTTAACAGATTTATATATTAACCAGATTAATTTGTAAGGAATTATGAACAGCGTTTAGAATCTTACTTCTCGTTGATTTTTTTGCTGTTTAAACTTGGTTTTAAAATCAAATTCTCATATGTTTTATAATTTCACTTCCTAATGCGGAGTTTTCGGGACATTTTTCAATATTCAATATGTCAAAGTTATCATGTCTTATCATCGATATTTTTTCCAAACTATAAGGACACACCTTTAGTTCATAGTTCCTTCTGCCATGGCATCAAACTTTAGGGGTGCTTCGACAAACGATTGCCCCTTTGTGTGTGCTCATTGAAAAGTTTCTCTTGCATATATACCAAAACTATTGCAAAAGTTGTAGAGAGTATAAAATTGCGAGTAATGCAAAATGATATGATGAGGGAGAAGGAAAGAAAAGTCCATAGAGATTTTGGCATGAACACAAGCATTAGGTTTTATATTTTATTGTCCCTGAGAAAATCCTGAACCAGTTAAGTTCTTGTCCAAGTGTGGATTACGTTGGTGTCAAAATTTACCATCTCTTTTGTTGTATTGTAAATTCACTCAAAATGCAAAAATGTCTCACATATCAAAATTTCAACATGAATTCACAACAACATGTTCGCATATTTTCTGCAAGAAAAGCTGCTGTGTGCCTTTGTGACGAGGAGCAAAAAAGGAGTAAAAGGAGTGGAAAATATATAAATTTACGTTAGATAGTGTTTTGCTGTGTTTGTAAATTTATTTTCTCCCTTTAACAACGGGATCATGTTTTTGGCTCACTCAGCATTGTTACTTTAACATTTTGAGCGAACAAGAAGACGCTTGTCTCCTCATCTCTCTTCCCAGGGATAAGATCATAAAAACCCATCTTCGGAAAGCTTTTTCCGGGGGGAAACAGAAGTGCATTAAAAGTAAATTACCCTCTGCGAAATAAGAGACAAATATGAATAATGAATGCCCCAATTTCACCATTGCGGAAAAATTAATTTTGTATGTCGATATGAGATTGAAAGCACCTGAAAATAGACGGTGTTGTGCTTTTTGATAATAAACCAAAAATCATCCGCTGTTGTTGGAGCAGTAAAATGAGTGAAATATTTAATTAAGGTCACTCAAAGTCAATTTTAATTGTAATATATGATTCACCGTGAAATAATTTTTGCAATGAGCAAGAGAAATAACATTGGTTGTTATCCATAAAAGGAAACTTAAAACGCAATATTGATTTAGCAAAAGAGAAAAAAAACGAGTTGGAATATTTTTAATTTTCACATGTACATGTTGAAAATTAATTTTACCTCTGCAGGTGAAATGTTTTTTATATGTACCTATATTTTTTTGGGGAGAATGAGGAGACTATCGGAAAATTTCATTAAGTATTCACCGAAATGCTCTTAATTAGGAATTTTTTCACCTTGTTGAATTTTAATTTGAACAGATCAATAAAAATAATCTCACGTTGTCTTTTCAATTAATGCTTTCAGGTGTGATATTCCACGGACGCCCCATCGTCGAGCACCAGAATTACCGAATTCGGGAACAGGAAGTAGAACAGCTCCGCGATCTGGAAACAATTCCACCCATTCTACATCAATGAACACTTCCATTGTGGGAATTGGTGAGAAAGATTGCATTTCATATCTGGACATTATTATCATGAGATATACTTGGGAGTTTACTGGGCTGTAAAAAATCAGACTCTTTCTCTCACTTGTGAATACTTTCAATTAGGCCGCGCATATCTGGGTGCCTGGGAAGGGGGGAGGGGGGTTTGCAAAAGCGGATGGCAAAAAAAACAGGATAAAACTTACTCTTTATTTGAGCCTTTCTGCCTGTAGAATAATAGAATTGTCCTTTTGCAATTGTGTAGCCATTTTCCCGGGAGAAAATGGAAAGAAATGAATTTGATTGAAAGTGATAAGGATGAAAGAATTCTTTTAAGTTAAGAGTAAGAGAATTAGAGGGTAATTTTTCAGTGGAATTTATTCAGTGAATTATGCAATGAAGAAGAGGAGTTTTTTTTATCAACCTGTAAAAGTTGGAAAAAGTGCCTCGAGAGATTGCTAAAAAGAGAGTTTGTAGTCTCAAGAAGTAAAAATTTGCTTTGCAAACTATCTTAAGTACGATATAAACTATAATTTTGTGCATAATTTAATCACAGACTTTTTTCTTTGAACAAATTTAGCGTAAATTTGTAGGTCAAGTTTCTCAGGAAGTTAACTTTTTAGGGGGTAAGATATTGATTTTGATAATTTTAAAGTACGATAAACCCTTTGGGGCTTTTGTTATTTGGAATATATATATATTGGGAAAGTTTTGAGTGATGTTAATGGGGTTTCAGCGCAAAAATCTGTTATAATTGGATGAATTTATATAGGCATTATCTAATTATGCATGAAATACTCGTTGTTTATAAGACTTCTTGCTACATGGGATCAATTTCAACTTTAGCATTCAATATCTTTCAATATAAAAGCGACACTTCTCTCTAAAGCCATATTAAAACTTTATATCGCTCGTACGTTTTCCACTAAACTAACTTCTCAAATGATGCGTAAAATTAGTTTTCAGAAGAAGAAAAAAATAGAGAGATTCTTATTAGAAAATATTGACATAGTGAGTAGGAGAGGTCGGGGCTATTTAACAAGGGGTTGAATTTAAGCAAATTCGGCCATGAATTCACAAGTTTTTAAACAGCCAATATTCAAATGAAACTCGTAGGTAACAAGGTTATTTCTACTCACAGTAATAGTTAATTTTTCATTTGCCTTCTAATAGCCCCGATCTCCCCTATAATTTTCTATTATTTCTCTCCAATATGAATTTTCGCAGGAAATCACGTTGGTGGTCGTCAGAGGAATCTGAATCATGTGTTGGCGAGTGGTGAGATGCTGCGTCTGGCCGGTGGTCCGGCACGTGGATGGTATCCGAAGCAGAGACACCGTCCGGCGTCCACGGAGAATCTCGATCGGTTGCACCATCAGGCTCAGGGATCATTTAGAGCATGGGATGCTGGTACGAGTAGCCGAAAACCGCTCACTCTGCCGCCAAACCTCACACCCAAATTTTTCAACAAGTCGCCACGTGAGGCTTTGCGACGTGTCACTAGTTTACTCATTCGCAAAGGTACGAATTTCGGGGTTGTCGGGCAAAAAAAAGAAAAAGACAAATCAAAGGAAGAGAACGCGCGTGCAATTTTTTGGTTGGCCGCGAGAAAAATTGCAATTTACAATTCAACTTCCCGGATAGAGTTTCTGGTCAGTGAGAAAGATGAGATGCTTTATTGTTTGAGGGTAAAAAGAATGTCTTTTTAAAATATTTATATCACGTGAATATCACATGGATGCTAAAAGGATTTTTTGAAGGTGTTTATGGAAATCAAATTGAAATCATTTTTTATCACTGATTATGTCAATGATCTGCCACCGAAGTGGCAGAAAAGAAACATCCCGAGAACTCTTTTTCGTTGCGAGGTATTATTTTTAGGACGCGCGCCAGAGAAAGCGAGAGAGTGTCATTTAGCATATTTTGGGCGTGGGTTACGATTCAATAAAATCGAATTATTTAACGATTTCACACACACACACATCGTCAAAAAGTGATAACGACTTGTGGATATTTATAGCTGAAAATGAGTCACTGTATAGGCCAAAATTGCCTTTCTCACTCTTTTATCATCCATACGGCAAATAAACGATACAATTTCCATTTGTATTTGAGAGATTGAGGGCAACAGAGAAAAATCTCAGAAGGTTTCCTTTTCTCTTTTATGAATTCTCCTTTTATAGTTTTTTTTATGATTAATCTATGTCAAAACGCGTGAAGGGAGGAATATTGTGATAAGCTATAAAATTTTTACATCATTGGATTGGCGGTTTTTTTGCACGTCATAAATACATTGTGAAGGATTTAATTTTATAGTTCACACTCTCTCTCTCTCTCGCTCTAACTCTCTCGGGTGATGGGAAAATGAGCAAGATATTATTAATTTCTATTTATAAAATTTGATTTGATTTAGCCGATAAGATGGCATGAAAAATATCATGCGGGTGGAAAAAAACTCTTAGGTGAATTACCTACTTCCAGCCATCAAAGGTCAAATTGAGATTGATTTTATATGCTCCACTCCTTCTCACACATGCAATAATACTAGAATGTAATTTTGCCAAAAAGGTTTTTATGTTTCGCAAATAGAATAACATCTTATGGCATTTCGGCATTTATATTCATATATAAAATGTCTCAATTGATTTCATCAGGAGTGATGGAAAGAGAACGCGACAGAATTAACGGGAGCAAATGTGATGAATTTTTAAGTGAGATCTCCGTGGGTGATATAAAAATTGGTATAAAGTGGGAGAAAAGAGGTTCAAACAAGGGGTTAATCAGAAAAGATATTTTATGACGCAAAGCTATAATGTTTTTCGTGAAATGTTTTTAAATAGAAGAAAAGCAAGAGGAATTCCAAATTTGTTTTTGGAGAAACTGTCACGGGAAAATTGACAAGGGTTTCATGAGATGAATGACCCCTTTGAATTGGATTGAAATAGATAAATTTTGCGTGCGTATATAAATAGGATATTTTGCAATCTATTTGTGACACAGAGATAAAAATAGCAAAGTTATCAGTATTATTTCGGGTCAATAACTACGCGAAATTCAGAATAATTTAGGTGATAGTCAATTTGCTGAATGAGATGAGAAAATAACACCCAGTTAAAATCTCAGAAAGTAGTAAACTTGTGGCGACGTTAAAGTAGAAAATTTGGTGTCATTTCACACACATAAAAAAATCATATCTCATCATCTTAAAAAATCCACCACATAACTATCCATTTACCATATTTTCACTGTTTTTTATATAGAAATTAATTAACAGAAAAATCCCCTTTTGCAATTCTCATTCATTTTGCACTCTATAGCATGCATTTGTGTATTTTACACTGGATAACATTATACATAGTATAGTCGTCATGACATTTTTTCATGTATAAACTCAAATTCATCCCCTGTCAAGTAGTTTGTAGTAACTTTAAGAGAACCCTCGACATTTTCCCCCCACTTGAAAAATATTTCATCCATGAAAAAGAATTCTATTCGTATATATTCACCATAAAAAATGCATAAAAAATTTGGCCAAACAAAAAAGAACGTCTAAATTGAAGCACAAGACCAATCATTGTAATTGCTTTCTTTCACTCTGCATTATTTCTGTTCTTCTGAATATTCTCTTCGCCAAATGAATTCACTTTAATCATATGTTCCTCCTTTACTCACAGGCAACAATTCTAAAGAAGCAAAACGTGATAGTCAACGAGAAAGGGATTTACACTTGACACAGTCGCATTACAATCCTTCTGGTGCATTAGGTGAGTTTGCATTTCTTTCTTCTCTTTTGTTTTTTATCTGGAAATTGCTGGGAAATTCCCAGGAATCTCTCCCTCAGCCTTAACATGAAGGAAAACACATATTAAGTACTCAAGGGACATCTAAAAAAAAATCTCCATGACAAAGTGGCATGATTAAAGTTGAGCAAATTTCTTTTGCCACATATTTCTCTCCTATATAGCCATATGAGGACATAATGGGGAGCAAGTTGAGTTTAGAAGACGAGAAGAATTTATTCTAGCGTGAATATCTTGTAATAGGTATGAGAGGAGAAGAGTCACAAAACTCCTATGCAGTAATGAGTTATTTTAAGTTGTCGTTTCGCCAGAGTGATGACAAAATTTATCAGTCATGGAAATATTTGTGAGAGCTTATGTCGCGCGTTTAAAAGAGGGACTCAAAGAAATGCTCTTATTACACACAGAAATTTCTCGATAACAAACACGAGCGAGAATGTGTAACGTTTTCACATGGGATAATTGTGCACAAATCGTTATAATTTTACGATCTGCCAGACTTACGTGTCTCAGGCACAATCATTAATAGATTTTATTCAGCACAACCTGTTATCTGTTTGGAGATATTTTGCGAAATGATGATAAAACACCTCAGCTTATCGCTGAGAATTAATATTTTTTCTATCGAAATTGTAAACTCAAACGTGTTCTAAAGAAATGTCATAAAAAAAGCGAATGAAATCATTAAATTCTTGTGAATTGTTGGGATATTATGGGAAATATACTTTGACTAATCACACTGAATAAAAAAAAAAATTATCACTATCCAGTTATCACTTAATATCAGTTGGGAATAGTAATGGTGCTGTCAGACGACAACAGTTCAGTCAACGGATTCTTGCGGTTGAAAACTATTTAATGGCATTTTCCAGTGGAAAATCATCAAATTTCCACTCATATTTTGTCTGTTTTTCATTACTGAAGAATCTGTAGAAGGAATTTTCCGAAAAAGCTCAATATTAGTGCGGAAAATGCCGTTTAACAGAAGTTTAAATACTTAAAAAAAAATGGCAAAGCACACGCCAAGTTTAGCTTTGCAAGCTGGGATTCGGTGGGCCACCTCGGGATGTAATGCAATTCGCTTATCAGCTGAAACTTGGTGGTAAAGAATAGAGTCCAAGTGTGACCGTATATGGAATCCACAGCGACCCTCATGAGTATATCGTGTAGTTTGAAGGGTCGCTGTGGATTCCAAATAC
>CAKKOB020000184.1:57426-77954 GCA_918844115.2 Phlebotomus perniciosus | reverse complement strand
CTAACATTGTTTACAACAATACCAAAAATATAATAAATTGTATACTGAATACATGTAGGTACCTATACCTGCATTGAAATCTTTTAGGTTTGTATATTTTTTAAACCAAATTATTTATTTGTGCAAATATTGTATGTTCCACACTTTTAGCTGGAAGTTTTTTTTTATATTGTTTGGCAATTTCTCAATACTTTTATTATAGGTACTGTATACTTGCACGTTTTATTGTGTCTTATCTGTTTTTTATATTTACCTTAATATATTTTTCTTGATATTTAACTTAACATGTTGAATACGCTTTATTGCTTCCCTAAAGTATATTTTAGTGCTTATTGTAAAGGTGATAGATTTCAAAGAAAAAAAAAAGATTTTAATAATAACAAAAATAAAATACGAATGCAATTAATTAAACGATACATCATTATAAAAACCTTACAACCTGAATTTTATACGAAAATATATTTCAACTCATAACATGTAGAGTAGAACTTGCATCTTATCAAACATAAACATATTTTAATATCTTAATGTGTGGATGCAGATTTAAGATATTTAATATATGAGGACAATAGATCATCCATTTTGTAGCCTTGTGACGTTTCACAAAGGAGCTTCGATGCTCCCATCATATTTCCAAAGCGAATGTGGAAATAGGTGTTTCCGGAACTCCAGTAATTCAACTCCGAGAAATTATAACTTTGTATAATGTCCTAAAATAAAGAATTGTCATTTAAAATATACATTTCAAAGAGGTGCAATATTAATGTCTTCCCAAACAAAAGTAACCTATGGATTATCTATCCAAATTTAGTTTCATTTATGGGTATGTATAAGAGGTATGAGAATATTACATAGCATGATACATTACACAATTTCTATTAAAAAAAAGTTTTGATAGAGAGCGAGTATACCTTTGTTCTTGGATCAATTATGTGGAATCCTCTGCGATTTATTGCAATAAGAAGTGTATCAGGTAAATTTGTATCAGTGGATTGTTTTACAACGAAGAACGTTGAACCGAATGCAGGAAATTGTTTTATGATTGAGAGAACTTCTTCTCGTGCTGCAAATTCATCCAATCCTTTATGCCCATTGTATATGTTCATGATCATTTTCTTCCAATCATCTGGTTTGTGAAGCCCAATCAGATCCTCTGGTATCAATTGAGATAAGAGATCAGCAAATCCATGCTGGAAACCTGATACATCTTCCCCATAATAGCCACGATAAATAAGAGCTCCAATTTTAGTAGCATCACTCTTAGATACTTTATAGTACCCATTAATAAATTTAGGTACTTCTTGGGGGAAATAGAAGATGTAATCAGCATTCTTATCATTCTGATTCATATTTATCCACAATTTTTTCATAAAGAATAATTGGTACTGACATAGAATTTGACTGTCTCCAGAACGAGTGAGTGTTGCTTTTGTCCACTCCACGAGTTCATAAATGAAATCGAAAATGAAGTATTCTTCAGGAACTGAGAAAGCTTTATCTAGAATCTTAACGAACAGGCTGAAGCCCTCATGAGACTGTAGCTCCAATCTCTTAGCAATTGCTTGACAAACATCCTTTGCCTTAGTGCTCGATTCTATCTCAAAAGCTTCATCCGTATCATCAGGGAAGTAGACTCTATGAAAGATTTGCATACTTCTGTATCTAATGGCCTCCACTTCTATTATATACGGAGGATATTGACGACAACCAGTCTTAATGATTTTCTGAATACGTGCCAGACACTCACTAGACAGTGGGTGACATCGTGTTCGCAAAAACTCCATGAGCTCTTTAAGGACTAGTGGACTAGGTAACATAACACCGGTCGCAAGCCAAAGCAAATCCCATCCTCTTTCCTCACTTATCTGAATACTATTGTCTGTGAGTTGTCTCATCATCTGACAGAATACTTCATCTCGCAAAATTTCATCCTTCATGACGTTTGCGAAAATTGAATCAGTATCAATGGGACCACGTCCCTTCGGCAAATCGCCCATATACCGAAGGATAGCCGTAAAAATATGAACTGCTTGATCAAAACGAGTGTGATCCTTCTGCAATTTCGCCAATAAAGGCGCTCTAATTGGATCTCTTGTATGTCTCCAGAGCTCTTCTGAAGCACCACGACGCACTGATGTAATAACATTTGATGTACTCATTGTTCTGTAAAATAAAAAAAAGACAATATTTGCTTAGAGAAATTTTAGAAACCCAAAGTTTTTTGAATACATATATGTAAGTAATAATAATATGTATAATGCATCATTGTGTTTAATTATTACAAATTTGCACTATTATTTTTCTGTTTTCATTTACTTGAGTAAAAATAATGTAGGTAGGTATAAGTAATATTTACTTACACGACATTGGATCTGAAATGTTCTTCAGCGAATTTTTGCAATGTGTGCATTTTCTTTCTCTGCACTGTGTTGTATTGAGGAGCACGATGAGTTTTCCCTTTAACAACACCGCTTGTCTAAATGAGAGTAAGAATGCAATAATTATATACCTACATATAATAATTATTACATTTTTTATTATACGTACTCTGAATATTTCTAAGACTTCTTGCGATGGTGGATCAAGACATGGCAGTACATAAACTGCTTCTGTTGGAAATTCACCCGTCTTTTTGAGACATTCTCCATACGCCCAAGTGATTTCTCCACTTGCGAGACTCTGTCCACTGTAACCGAGGCCCAACTTGATAAGGTCACCTTTGAGAAGTTTTAAGTACGTATCACCAGAATCAGCAGGATGAGTGTAATTCTGTACAGCGACAACGAAGGATGATCTCTCCTTAAGTCCTTGCATTAAAAATTGTACAAGATTTACGATTGCGGAAGCCTCGTAGCATTTGAATACAAATTGTACTTTTTGTATAGTTGAAATGTAAAGCTCATCAATTGCATCCTCACCGGACTCTCTTGATATTGTGAGTATTTCGGGGAAGGACAATTCCACAAGTGTATGCTCTTGATCATTAAGAATATATAGCCCTGAGGAATTTATGGCAATCACAAGATTTTTATCAGGCATACTTGGGCCTTCCACAAGGACACATTCATAGAATTGCGAAAACATCATTGTAAAATTGATGAGTGCAAATATCACGAGATCCTCCTTAACAACAATAGTTGATGCACGTTCTCTAATGCGATTGCTGTGCTTAAAAGCATTAGCAATTGATGTCTCCCATTTGCAAATGTTTTTCTCATTTACAAGATCTTTGGGCAAAATACTTGGAATGATTTCACGCAATTTTCCCATATTCATATCAGGTCCAACCTCAATATAATACTGCAGAGCGGCCAACATTGCAATCTCTTTTTCTGTTTTGCAGCGCAATTCGCCGAAACTCACGCCACGACACACTTGTTTATAAATTAATTCTGTTGATACCGCGTCATCACTTGGATTATGCCATGGTGTAAATATTTCCTTGCGCAGGAAAATACGCCAAGGTGCGCTACGCTCACTGCCGCCTTGCTCTTTCATAAATTGCTCACAATTGGAAATAGCATCCAATATATGCTCCTTGCCATTGCCAAGTGACATTACTTTATCGTAGAGAGTGACAAAGACAGAAAACCCAAAGGTGTCTTTCAGGCCTAAGTTATGTGATAATTGTTGACATACTTCCTGGGCTGTTGAAGCTGAATCAATTTCAACACGACGCGATGTTCCATCCATCAGAGTCACATTAAGATGTATCGGGACGCGATTTTTCGTGGCGTGTAGTTCAAGCAGCGAAGGCGGTTGACTCCTTGCCCCATTCTAAGAGAAAAAGAATTAAATTCATTTAAAAATATTCCCACACCTGCAACGTGGGATTAGAAATTAAAATATTCACGTGATATTTTACTATTTACAATACAATTTTTTAAACAGACAACTTTTTTTGTATTAATATTCCTACATAGTCTACATTTGCTCCCAAAATATACCTACGTATGTATATGGATTGAGTAAAAATAAATAATATTAAATAATTCAGATGTAGGTGCTGTATGTATTTTTACACTAAATAAATAAACAATATTTACCTTAATTGTCCTGTTCAATCTCTCCTCACAATATGGAGCAAATAACTGAGGGCCATCGCGAATGAAAGCTCTGAGATAAATTTCTAATTTCTCAGAAGGTGGGAAACATCCCACGCACAAGCTCATTAAGATCCACCCCTTTGCATGCGAAGTGTGATGTGGATTGTTAGTTAACTGCTTGCAAATCTGACATAGAATCTCATCACGTAGTATAGGCCTCAGTATTCCATGCCCAATTATAAAGTGCAGTTTGTCCAAATTGCTACTGCGTGTACTCAGCCACTCTTGATAGATACTCATTTCTTCACTGTTCTCCACCATGCGTCTCAGTTCGGAGGGCAATTTGGACTTTCCCTTTAAAGTTTTATTGATGAGCTTTTGGCGTTGGCCTTCAGATAAATCACTCATCATATCGCGATATTCGCGAGTCTTAATAAAACTTTTACTGAGAGTTGTATGAAGTTTTGCCATAACAGGAACATGACGTTCCTCCTCATCCTCATACTTAGCTTCAGCCATGTCACCCATGAAGCGGAGAATTGTTACCCAAATAGCTTGAGCTGATATCTCATCTGTGGGTAATGGAAGATCCAGTAGAGATGATCGAAGCTGCCGTTTGCTGTACTGTGCAGTAACATTGTTGACGAAATATGTCGCAGCGAATTTCTGGAAACTGAAGTGTGACAAATCTTCACGCTTCTCTGTGTCTTTAGGCAATGCAATTGATTCTTCAGTCTCCTAAAATTAATATAGCGTCTTTGTGAGTTGTTTGACTATATTCGCTTAAAATAAATTCGTCATGATTTTATTTAATATATATATTTTTAATTTGTGTGTATATACATACCGTGCGATAGATATAATGTGTTTTTAGGTTTATTGATTAAAATGTGTCTCATATATAATTTCAGTTACTTCATTTTAAGATTAAATAGCGTATATTTTTTTAAACGTGTATTTTAACAAGTAATTAAGGTGTTAATCTAACTAACAAGGTGTTCTAAAGTTAAATGATGAGGAAAACGGTTAAAATTTTTGTAACAACATTAACCTATTTTTCAATTGTTTTATTTGAACATTTGAACGCCTAATAAGAAGAATATAAGTATTGACTATCTGTAGAAAAATGGTCAATCAAATAGTGTACATTTTTCATCTTTGGACAATTATATATTTTTCATTTGACTCGAAAAAAACATACCTGATTGTGTTAGGTGTTTTGAGCATCATTTCAGTAAGCAATAAAGATTTACCCAGAAACGTGAAATGGAACTCACATGGAGTAAAATATAGCAATTGTATAAATGAAAAGAAACATTCAGATATCTCTGCTGTATAATCATCTACTTAATTTTTGGTGACTGAATCATAATATAAGCTGGGATTAGGGAATCCCAGCTAATAATAGAACACAAATAATATACTACTAAAAGTTATAATTATAATTCAGATCGTAGGTAAAGCCACTTTTTCTTGTCTCCTGAATTGAGCAATCCCATTTTGCGATTTCAAAAAAATTACACGATGGTCAAGAGAAACAGTGAAACGGCGAGCAAGTAATTCCTTCTCAAGGTACAAAATAAAATATTACACTGGATTTGTGTTAAAAGTGTATTCTGTTTGATTCTATTTTACATGTAAATTATAAGAGATTTAAAATATGTTTGCCGCGGGTGATCAATACTGTATTTTTTGTGTGCATGTGTTGACAGAGGTCTTATGTTATCTTAGCAGGAACAAATTTGAGATTAGAGCAAGAAATAAGAAAGTTAATCCCAAAAATTTTGAAAATAATTATGGAAATAAGAAAAATTCAAAGGCGAGACTCATAAGTGTAAACGTTGACTGGATGCGAAAGCAATTTCGGTGGGACAATTTTCTTATTTCGACTCTTTTCCTCAAAGAATAACAACATTTTGCTTACGCCGAATGCCGTGGGATGCTTTGGCTGAGGTTCAGGACTTGTGTCCGGTAGAAAGTCAAATACAGCATCAACCACTTGATTATCTTCATCACGATAGATATGCTGTAATGGTTTATCTGGCAGATGATCCTTTTCTAGAGCCAATTCCACTGATAACTCTGCTACACGATTTCTATAGTTAACCTCTGCCAATTCTTGCCACTGTGCTTGACCAAGTTTACGAAATTGCTGTTCTTCCTGCTTTCTTAATGCCATCAAATCTTGCATGCGTTTGGCCTTCTCTGTAATTTTTTTTCGAAGATTACGTCGTGTAAGAAACCCACGACACTGTGATTGTATTGCCACGATAACTTGGCGTTTGCGTGAGAATAAATGCACCATTTGGCGAGATACAAGAACTGCTTGAAGTCGTTTAAATCCTTTTTGCATCGCAAGGAACCTCGCACGATATCCACGAGCCCTCCAATGTTTCTGAATTGTAATGGCAGCTTCACGATAGCGTCTGATGAATCGCTTGAATAGTACTCGACGGATCCCGCGTTGGAGAATTATAACACTCCTATACATATAATGTAAAAGGACACAATTTAATAATTACATAATATGAAAGTTTTACATTAATACAAATTGAACTGCTTATCACATACCTTAGATAAATTGCGGTTCGTTTCTCTTCAAGGAGGAGATCGTGAGAATCTTTCAGAAAGATTTTAGTATGACCGAATTGGTAATCTTCCTTCATTGTGTTGAGCATTTTCTCGCAAATGCTCTTTGAAGCCACTCGACAGTCGGTTTTATGGGCTGGTGCAATTTTTGTTCCAAGAATTCGATATCGTTCTACAAATTCTCGATATGTGTGCCTTATGGGATAACCAGACCTCCGTATTCTCGCTGTTTCCATCATCCCAGAATATCGTAATTGTCTTACACAGAGCTGTCTATCAAAAAGATGTGACTTCTTGAGTTCATTTGGTTTGATGCATCGCACAAAGGACGGCTGACATACACCAAGTGTACGCATAAGTGCATCAAGAGAAGTTCTGAACTGAGAAGATAATGTCAAGAAACGTCGATTTGTGTCCACACTTACATTTTCCTGATTAAATAATTCAAAGAGAAACTGATTGTTAGATTTATCGATCATCTCCTTTAGGTCAGCACTGAAAGAATCACGATTCTTTTCCAAAAATCCAGGAACACTGTAGAATACCGCACCAGCAAAGTGTTGAATCCCAAAAGCTATTGATTGTTCATATTTAGATTTCAGATATATTGTCTTGGGATCGTGAGTGGATTGTAGTTTTGCCAGCATTGTCATATCCGTTCCTTTGGGAAATTTCGATTCCTCATCAATCAGTGACATTATATTCATAGGCTTCATACCGATCATATCTAAGATGTCTTGATTGTCAACAAATTCTATATGTTGCCAATTGATACCTTCACGAGTGTAATCATCCTGTTCCATCTTGAATATGTGTTTTACGAAAAATTGCTGCAAATTTTCATTGGCGTAATTGATGCACAATTGCTCAAAACTGTTTACATCAAAGTTTTCAAAGCCAAAAATATCAAGCACTCCTATTGAGATCCTTTGTCTCATCTCTGATTTGTATAGTGTCTTGTTGATTTGATCGACAATCTTAACAAAGATTTTGCCATAAATTGCCTTTACAAATGCATCACGGGCATTGTGGGCGGCCTCCTTGGACAGGGAGGAAACAACTCTTTCTCCCTGTACAATTATAGTTTTCCTCGTGAGTGAATCAATCAGAAGACTCTTCTGGACACCAAGGAGCGTTGCAACTCTTGCTGAATTCACAGGATCATTTATCTCAGTAGTATCCAAGTTTTGCACAACAACACCTTTATATTTCATGTTGCCCAAATGGAGAATTGCTCCAAGCAGACGAAAGATATTCCAGACATCATCATCACTGAATGATAGCACTTTCATTGCAGCCTTTACATCAGTGAACTCCTGTGAAATGTACAAATTACGATTGAAAAAATTTGTCAGTTTATATTTATAAGGTGTAACGCGATTAACTTGCATTGGCATCAATTCTTCCATCACTGGTAAGTGTTCCACCTCCTGTTAGGTATTGATATTTTGATGCATCTTCTAGATCTAACTTTTTCTTCTCCTCACGACTCATTCCTGCTAGCATTGCGTAGAAGATGTGATAATTTCTCTCTCCTTTATTTTGGTGAACAATTCGTGACTTCTCAAGTAAATATTGCTCAATTTTTGCGCCACCAATTGTGCCATTACCGTTAAAATGTATATCGATGTATTTACCGAATCGAGAAGAATTATCATTACGCACTGTCTTAGCGTTACCAAATGCCTCGAGAATGGGATTAGCATCAATTATTTGCTGCTCTATCCATGAATGTTTTCCACTAATTGCTGCCAAGTACTGAAGAATCAATTTTGTACTTTCTGTTTTACCTGCACCAGATTCACCACTGATTACAATACATTGATCCTTTTGTTCTCTTTTTAACTCCTGATAGGCATTGTCACCAATAGCAAATATGTGTGGTGGAGCATCCCCAATTTTTTTCCCCTGATAGAGCACCACCTGGCTATTTGTGTAGATTGGGAGGATTTCATAAGGGTTAATAGCCACCAGCATACTTCCAATGTATGTCTGAATATCGAAAAAACCAAAAAAAAAAAATAAAAATTACTTATTTTAACATTCTTTAATCTCATAAACAGCAATGTGATAAGAAAATAAATTTGTAAGATCTTACGTAAATTTCACGATTCAAGTAGCGAAGATGTAAATTTCGTAAAATGGCATGCTCATGTAAATCACCGAGGGTTATCATGTCTTCAACTCCTCTTTGAGAAGTTAAATGCATTCCCTTGAGCACTTGATCCGAGGGAACCCAGAATTCTCGATTCTCGTCATCAGAAACGAGCACTCGTCCACGATCAGTCTTCACAATTTTACATCCAATTGGTATTTCAAATTCGCCTTTGGATGTGGATTTAATCCACACCCAATCACCCTAGAAAAAAAATCGTGTTCATATCATTTTGATGACACATCGTGTGTTTGATTATCAGTATACAGTTTAAGATATGATAGTAATTCATATAAGTATAAAACATATATTGTTAAAAACCTTTTGTGTGAGAAAATTTCAATATATATTTTATATGTATATATGTATAATATCCCTGATATAGTTAGGCTCTTGTTATTTTTGCAGAAGACGATATATCATTAATAAAAAAAATTGCTTAAAAAACGCAATGATTTTTCTTCGGCATCATCTGGTTACAGTACAGATCCCATAATCCGCGCGATTGGGACCCAATTTGACAGACGTCACGCGGTTTATGAGAACGCGGATTATGATGTACTGTAATACCGTGTCTAAGGACGTATTAACTCTTTTAATTCGTTTTTAATGGGCGTCTAGATATCTTTTCTCCGAAAAAATAAACCACAAAAAATAAGCCGGAATAAAAGTAGTCCCCCCACCGTAAATTAATTTCATGTGATTCTATTAATTGAACATATACCAATTTGTGACCATTAACACATAATTGAGTACTTTTATCAATAAAACAAGTAAATATACTATATCAGCTTATCAGCGGAAGAACTTCATACATTAAAAAGAGTTGGTATTGGTTAAAATCTATTAATATTGCATAATAGAAAATTATTTCAAATATAACCAATTTTTTATTTTCCTTTATTTTTAAATCAAAATAAAAAAGTACTCTTAATAACAAACAAACTGGGAAATCATCACTTGTGATGAAAACCCCTTAGAATAATAAATAAATAATAACAAACAAAGAAATAAAAAAATGATTTGCTTTAAGGATTACGTAGATGTTTCCGCGGTTTAAATATAATACTTTTCATTTATGCAATGACACAAAATCGGTTCTATGTGTTATAAAAAGGAATAACTGATCTGTCGATAATGAGAAAAGCTCTTTTAATCAGGAACATTGTATCATTTTATTAGGCTTTGTCATTTTTCAGAAAACTTGATAACCTTGTATGAGGCATACACCTGCACATACCAATTTTATCCTTATCAGAAATCAGATTGTCTAGTCATACACACTTTTTTGCAATAATGTTGAGTTAAAATAAGAGAAAATAAAATGAAACTTACGTGTTGATCCACCCTGGCCATTCTAGCTACATCAGTAAACTTTTTATTTAGTAATTAACAATAATTTCACAATTTTTTTGACTATAAAAGAAAATTGGAAAATTGAAAAACACACCTTTCCCGTAATAAAGCTCTTAACACACTGCTGTGACTGCTCATACTTACAAATGTTCAACTTAATGGGAAAGTTAGATAAGGAAATCGATATTATTGGTTGTTATCAAATTGTACCATAAATATGATAACGCAAGAATGTATGGTCAAATTGTTCACTTCACTACTAAAATAATGAAAATAAAGTGGTCAAAATGGTTCAAATAGAAAATGTTTATTAATATTTATTAATATTAGCTGGGTTTCCCTAATGAGTCATCAAAATCGAAGTCACCGCCGTGGCCCCAGAGTGGGGGCGCTTCAAGAATTATGGTCCCCACATTACAAAAAAAGATAGGCGCTCAAAAAATTTTCCGGCCATCCGGCCGGCCGGTCGTAGTACAACGGCTCATAGCCAGAGAACGGTAAGAAATATCGACTTCCGGTTTTCGGCAAAGGTCATATATCGACCAGATTCAAGAGGATGGTGATGCAAATCCCAACCCCCACCCCCACATCCGCCATTTTGAAATCCATCTATTTTGATATGTGACATGGTTATACTTTTAGTCCATAAGCAACTTTCTCCTCCAAAGCCTCTATGATGAACTTAAGGGGGTCTATACTTCCGCATATAATGAAAAATAAATACTTAATTGGACATGAGACCGATTGTTCAGATATCCTCCAGAGGGTGAGCACCATGACAAGTTCTACTTATGTAGGATGCCTGGATATATTGATATACACAGGGACCCTCATGAGTATGTCGTGTAGTTTCAAGTTGGATTTCAAATACGGTCACACTACGAGTCTACTCTTTATCACCAAGTTTCAACTGAAAAGGAAATTGCATTATCTCCCGATGTGATCCACCGGAATCCCAGCTCGCAAAGCTTGTTCTCTGCAATTTTTTATACAATTATATATTATTCATTTCAGATAATTTTATAGCCTTTTCATAACTCTGGATGTTACTATAGTAAGTCCTATGGTTTTACACAGAAGTTCCGATATAATAAATTAATGATATTATTAATCTTACGTCAGTATCCCACGAGCAATTTGGGATACTGGCGTTAATATGATAACATGAAAAAGAGAAGAGGATGTGAGTTGCCGAAAAAGTTCTTATACAGCTCTTATTCCCTCCGATATTAGTACAGAATCACAATCAACAATTTTGAAAATATGTAATATAAAATTGTAATCCTGAAAGTAATAGAAACCATTAATAAAATAAAAAAAAATACGCTCATACAAGATTTATGGAATGTATGTAGGTATGTATGAATGAATTGTGGGTTTCTTCTCTTTATAAATTGGAAAGGATGGCATTGAAATTTATTCTTAAATTACCAGATATTACCTCTATATGTATAATATATAAATCTCTGGTACCTCAAATACAACACTTTACCTATTTTTAGCACATTTTTGACTTTCTCATCACCGAGATTAAACTATTATATTATTTATTAGCAGGTTACGATGAAGGAGTTGATTGAAGCAATGTATCCAATGCATCCTGAACTTTACATTATGTAGATGACCTCCTCCACCCCCTTTTGGAACCTTTTATACAAAGTTCCCTTATTTTCGACTTTTTATACATAAGCAAAACCAACCAATTTAATGGACTCAAGACACTCGCAAACCATGCAAAGAGAGGCGCGAAGCGCCTCGTTATAGTTAAAAGAAAAATGCATGAGGTCTTAAGGTATCTGCAAAGTAAATCCTAGAATTATTAGGCTATGAATGGATACTTCCAATTTGCTCATCGTATCTAATTTAAAATGCTATAATTCACAAGCTATAAAAGTATAAGTCAAAAGATTTCTGGTAAAGTTGAATAGAAAAAGAAGAAGAATTACAGAGGCGACGTAACATTCCCAAGCGCAATCCGGCTTTTCATCTCCTCCTCACCATTTGGCCTATATATTCAATATCAATTCTTAAAAAAAATTGCTCAAACTTCCCAAAGTGATGGATATACTCAGAAAATTTAGTCTTTATCTGCTAAGTGAACAATGTTTTGATAACTACTTTTTGAAATTTGACTTTTTTGATGGTAAGAAATTGAATGTTTTTAGGTTACTATTTGCCATGTCATTGACAAGATCAAATACATTTCAGTGGATTGCTTCAGAGGCTTATTGAGCAAAGTTCTTGGATTGGGAATAATTGCTGGCTCTGTACTCGTGAAGGTACCACAAATCCTTAAACTCCTAAAGAGTGGCAGTGGAGAGGGTATTAGTGTGGCTAGCGTTCTGGTTGAAATTTGCGCTATCACCGCTCATATATCGTATAGCTATGTCAGAGGATTTCCCTTCAGTGCATGGGGTGATGGCTCCTTCCTGGCCATTCAGACGGCAGCAATCGCTGCTCTGGTCATCTATTTTGGTGGCTCTGCAGCGAAAGCTGTTGGATTTCTCTTGACCTATATGGGAATACTATATGTCCTAATGGGTGGACTAACACCTTTGAATGTTCTTTGGTCAATGCAAGCCTGTAATGTACCCATCATTTTTATGGGAAAGGTAGGAAATCCTTTACACAATTCTTTATATAATTTATTAATTTATTTTTTTTACTGTCCTATGCTTTTTTAGATGATTCAAGCTTTTACAAATTATAAGAACCAAAGTACTGGACAATTATCATCTGCAACCTGTTTTATGCTGTTCTTCGGCGCTGTTGCACGCATTTTTACGTCCTATCAGGAGACTGGAGATTTTATGATGATTCTTACATACACTGTATCTGCGGTAGCTAATGGAATTATTGTGTTTCAAATTTTGTATTACGCAAAAAGCACAAGCAAACTATCCAAAAGTACGAAAAAAAATGAAAAACTTACCGATTCTGGTAAACCTAAAAAGAAATCAAAAAGCCAATAGATGTATTAAAACGATATTTATTTTAATACAAAAATATCATTAAAAGACAGCGAAAAAGATTAAATTTCTGTTTTTTTTTCTGTAGCTTTAAGTGTAATTTGAGGTATTTTGATGATGGTTGTTTGACCAAGATATGTGTGCCTTATCTGCATAACGCTCTTTTTATCATTATTTATTAACCATTTGTTATAACAGCTTTATTTATTTTGAAATTTATTTGTAACCTCTTCCAAGATACTAAGAAGGTTAAAAAGCATTTGGTGCTTCAGTCGTATCCTGTTTAAAACTACATATAGCTAAAAACGCTAAAAACAATAAACAACAAAATTAAGAACAAAATAGATTTTATGCTGTCTTGTCGTATTTCAACCGGACGTTATCTATGGAGTCCAAAAACAGCCTATCTCCAAAGTGTCTGTCTGTAGGGGAAGCGGAGAAAAGTTGACGTGGAGATGATGCATTCTCTCATTTTTATGGAAATAAAAATGTGTCATTTTTTGTCATTCTCTGGTTTTCCAGCATAAAAAGATTTTTACGTCATTTACGCTTATGTAACGTTTCTTATTGTCCTTCATTTCTTTCAGATTTTTCTAGCTGCTGCCTTTCAAACTCCCATCAAACAGTCATTTTACCTGCTCAACAAGTACAAATTTTATTTTACTTATCGTATATAACTATATACATAAATATATATAAGATAGCAGAATTGGATTGCATAAATTTGAGTAGCTATTAGATTATTATTGAAAAATTAATATATTTTTCCCATGCTTTGTGTCCTCCTGAAGGGGTTCCAAACGGTGGCACTTATATTAATAAGGCGGTTTTTTGCAGATTTGTTGTGTAATTTTAGCTTGGCGGTTGTTCCATTAGGGCTTGGCGCACCTGACGAAACACCAGATGAGCTACCACCAGAAAGTGTTGATACTGATCCTTTATTGAAACTTGATACTGGCTGCAAATAATTAAGAACATATTACTAAATTATATTGTATAATGTATATAATAATATATAATATTAATATTTCTTTTAATATTTTTGAATTGAAATTAATAATTTTTTGTTTAATTGTTTCTTATTGTACACAACCGGTAAAAGCAACTTTAATGCACTTTTAAAGAGCTAATCTTCGACGAATTCAACCAATTAAAATGTTTTTTCTTTCGAGAAAAATTATTTGTTACCTTTAAATAGTTTCGATCCATTGGTGTAATAACTTTGACCTCAAGACTCGATCCAGATGTTTGAATGATATTCACAACTTGTTCTTGTGTATACCATTTGACATCAATACCAGATAACTCAACAATAAAATCTCCATCCTTTATTCCGCCCAACTGAAATTCAATAAAAACTCATTAGTTTCATTATCAGGTAATAGACGGGTTAGGATAATAACATTACAACTCCTATATAAAAGCAATGCAAGTTGTAATGTTATTATCTAAATCCGTCGAAATAATATTAGGTATAAAGGAAGTTGAATAACATGATTTGGATAGGGAAGGGGAGGGAGTAGTCCTGGGTTGATTTTCAAAAGATAGTCAGGATAGTCAGCCACTACATCTTCATTAATTTATTTGAACAGCCTTTGATCTCTAGTTGCAAAAAATATTACCTAACCGACTTTAATCCTTAACAAATTCACAACAATTTTGCAAAGCTCTAAGGTATATACAATTTTTAATATGACTTTCAGAATCATTTAAGGGTAATTCCCAATATTAGTCAGAATTATGGTTTGTTTTGGGTTGCGTGAGAAATATGTATGAATAATCTGAATTAAAACTTACATCAGCTAAAGAATTCAATTCCACGTAGGAAATTATAACTGGAGCATCTCCACGGACGTGAAATCCGAAGCTTTCAATATTATCTTTGCTTGATGATTGTGTCTGGGGTTCTTTGCTTGAATTATCTTGAGCAGTGTATGTGATGTACTTTGTGCACACTTCACAACTCTCAGACTTTAACGATGAACTTCTTTTGCACTGGCACCTTTTAACATTACTTGTGGAAATCTTGCGAGAGTTTGGAGATTTCACACCTTCGAGACTAGTGCCTTTCTGAAGACGAACACTACGTGGAGCCGTCCAATGGCGTCTTGCAGAAAATATGGCAATTGGGCCCAATTTCTTAAATGGATCCTCTACCTTATATGCCGTAAAATCTGGACCGGTGAGGGATAAAGTGAATTTTGAACACGTATTTAAGGGCGCTTCAATCAGATCAAAGTCTTGATTAATTAGTGTTTCTTTTGTCTCTAGCTTTGACTGGATCTTTTCCATTTCATCTCGTGCCTCTGTGTAAGCATGATGGAGAGTCTTGGTAAGAGATTTTTTGTTCTTCAATTCTCGACACATGCGCTGTAGTCTCTGTGCTTCTTCGTGACTAGCGAGAGCCTCCTTAAGGTGGGCACCTTTTCGAGCAATAGGATCAACATCCTTATCCATTGATAATTCGTCGAATATAAAAAAGTCACTTGATGTTGTAATTGATGACATCTTCGACGAAGCAGATGAAGATTCTGAGCAAAGCGCTAATTTCTCACGTGATTTTGTACCGATACTTTTTGCAGCATGATAGTGAGATAATGCTTTGTAATATTCAGCTTTAAGAGGCACTAGACCGGACCAACATTCTGGCAAATAGGTTTGAGTCTCATTTGATTGAATGCTCATGTGCATATCATTATACTCCCGGCTAAGCTGTGCAGACTCTCCAGACAAATCACGATGAAGCTAAGACATAGAAACAAAATTTATTTATTTTTCAAAACTTGTTAAATATAATTGAATTTTAAAAAGGAAATATTACATACAAATTGTATGTTTATCGAATGAATTTTTTTTAAGGTTTTACACCGATTCTAAATTTTGTAAAAAAAATGTTTATAAATAATAACTTACATGTGAAACGTCTTTAAATGACATGTTTGTAATTTGAAGAAGCAGCTTTTCAAACAAACACTCCCTAGCTTGAGCAAGCATAAGAGATACGAGTAATTCCAGTACCTGATTTGGGTAAAAATATAATTTAAAATATTTTTTCAAAATCTAACTTGAGATAGAAATTGAAACATTTATAAAAATTTCTGTATCAGTAAAAAGATTTCAGAATAAAAAAGTAAGCCTAGAATAATTTCAAAAATGTGTAGGTAAACTCTTATAAAAATGATATTTTAGTACAAAACTACATACTTAGACTACCTAAGTAGATATAATAATCATTATAAGTTATGTAATCTTATATTATTAATTTATTTTTATTTTATTTAGTTTGCAATCTTACTTGTGGTTTCAGATCCATAGAGGGAGCGTTGGTGAAAGTGTCATAGATATGTTTAAAAAGCCCTGCTGCTCTCAGAAAAGAATCAACTGCTGCATCCAAACCCTTTTCCGAGCTTCGATCTTGACGCGCCCCAATTTGTGTGTATATGGCTCCGAGGTTAAAAAGAACACAAGCTTTCTCAAATGCTACAGTTCTTTGACACGAAGGAACACCTAAAAAGTAATGGAAATCAACATTTGTAGAAGTTCTCAAATCCTACTTAAATAGAAAACTTAAATTGCTAACTTACCCGTGAGTGAGTCGTACCACTCAAAATAAACACCTAAACTACGATCAGGCGGAAAGAATCGCCTTTCTACATAATAAAGGAGATTGTAGTAACGAAATAATAAAGCCACTCCTGCAGAATCTCGTGTAGGTGTTCTGGCACCATGTCTTGTATCTGTTATGTCTGCAATTGCATCCTCATAGCAAGTCGAATCTTCACTGTAATGTTCAAGTATAAAATCCGACAGAGGTTCCATGAAATTCACCTCTTTTGTTTCTTTCAAACCCAATGGAATCATTGGAACTACTGCATCAAGACTGTAAAACATCATACGAATTAATAAAAACATGTTAAAATCTCTATTATAGGAATTTTAACTGAGATTTTAAATATATTTCTAGACTTTCTTTTATATATATTTACATATAAGTATAAGGGTCACACTTGCTATTATAATATTCTGTTTGCTCAACATACCTATCATTTTGGTATATCTCAACAGATGAGTTTAGTTCCGATAGTTGTTCTTTGAGTAACTGGAGATTTGAATTTACAAAACTCAACTCGAGAGCTACAGTATCTTTGAGCTTTCTATTACTGGTTGCCTAAAAAAGTAACATAAAGATTAATAAATATATTGTATATTAAAACAAATTATAATTTTGAATTTCAAAGCACAGTGTTCTTTTCACATTTTCAAATAAGGTAAACGCAGTGCGTACCGACAGTGAAGCTCGTACCGACAGATGTATTATTTTCTTAGCGAATCTATGCATGTGTCGGTACGAGCTTCACTGTCGGTACGTACTGCGTTTACCTTATTGAAATTCCGTAAACATTCATATGAGGAATTAAATTTTAATTCTTGAAATCACTAACCTTATATAGATTCTCTGCACCTGCTCTCAGACGAAGTTCCTTATTTATTTCCTGATTAAGTTTGCAACGTCGACTCTGCAATTTTCCTCTGCATGTAGCCACTCTAGGATCCGACCCCTGTACAAAAAGGATAAAAGTTCAATAAGTATATAGTTTAGTCTTTTCTACTTTGAGTTAAAAAATAAATATAATTTACCTACTTTTAAAATAGATATTTATTTATTGTTTTTTTAAATCAAGTTTTTTTAAACAAAAGTTTAGCCATCTAAGTAGTCTAATACTCAATCTAATATTAAAGGAAATAAATATTTTTAGGTGGGATTCCCATATCCCAGCTTATTTTAAAGGTGTGTCAGAGGTTGGTGGCAGAGAGTTTACTTGAATTATAATTCGGTATATATATTCGGTATATATATATATATATATATCAGTCACTGTGTTTTTGGGCTAAAGAAATCTTGATTGGAATGTAAAATCCATGAATTAGGTTTTATTACTACACAAATTTGTTTGTAGGTAGGTATGGAAAATGAATAATTGATATGCAAATTCCTTTCTTCTGGTGACACATTTCTCTGGTTGACCAAAAGCGCTAGAATGCTGTGGCATCTCTTCTAACTGTACACATCTCACTCACGTGATCAGTTAAAGAACCCGCTGCTGGGATAAATCTGAGTATAGAACCATATGTATGTATATGAATAGAGTCAAAGTGAGATCTATCGGTAAATCAAAAGTTTGCCCTATTTAGAGAGGTTATAATTTATTAATCCTATAATATAGCTTTACTTTAAAAACCTACAATTATAAAAGATGTTAGTAAATGACATACTATTTTAAATGATTTAAAAAAGACGAATATCCTAGAAATAATCTATGGATTATTCTTGTGCAAATGCCCATACATAATATGAACTTACTTAGAAAATTGGGACATGAATAATGTCACTTAAATACATTATGTAAAAGAACCATATAATAAACAATCAAGCGTGATTTTTATATAATCGTAGTTCTATAATACCTGACATATAATCTCAAGAGAAAAACCCATATTATCAGGAAAAACACCAGAATTCTGTCACTCGTCTTTGATATTTCCTTTTCTATTTCTCTACAGTCTTTTTACATTGTCTCACTTATATATCACAAAATAACATATGAAAATGAGATGAGTAAGGATATGGTATTCCAAGCTCAAAACGCAATTTCAATCAATTTTCAAAAGCAATTATATAATAAATGTTGGTATTAACATCAGATAAAAATGTTTTGTCGAGAATATCAACCCTATTATCAACCCGATTATAAACCCTTCAAATGGTCTTTAAATTGAATGTTTGCAACTGAAGAACAACAAATCTTGAATGAAATAATTCTGTTCACAAATGTTCACCTTTCCCAGATTCCAGGTTCGGCATTGAGCGAATGCGATGTTCGTTTTTAAGAATGATGAGGGACGCGGAGGACGCGTGATTAAAGAGGGGAAGAATGCCAAGAAGATTTTCATTCGTCAGTGCCCCTCAATTCACTAACGGTTCCCACAGCAGCTACTTACAGAAAACATTATTATACATATCGCTCGTCCAAGATTAAAGAAGCGGATCTATATAGGGCTTTACACGTAACATCCGCCCCATTAATTTTGGAAGAGAGATTTATTGGTAGTGAACTGGAACGTTCATTTATCTCACAACATGAAAAGCAAGCATTTCTGTAATCTTGGGAATCAACATCAAAACAGTCTATCTATAAGCCTAAATTTAGAATATTTGATAATTCTTCCGAAAGTTATTCAAAAGTATAATAATATTATGAATTGTTCATTCAAATATTTAATATATTGTTTTCTATATATTGTTTATATACTTGTGTACAATTAGATGTATGTGTCTGTAAATGTATTGTTTGCATATCTTCCATTCACACGCTAAAAAAAGTAACGGAGAAAGTTGTCCAGCTCAAAGCATTTAACCTCAGATTTACACTGAAATTCTATAAATTTCCTTGTTTTTTTTTTAATTATGTACAAAAATGCTATTGCCGTGAAACATAAGCTATCCCTGAAAACCATCTGTGTATGAATTTTTTCAATTTCTTCTAATTTTTTTTTAATATTCTTGTGATATATGGAACACATGGGTTAGTCACATTGCTCAGATTACTTATTGTTAAGCCACCTCTTTCTACCAAATGTTATAGTTGGGACATGTCATCTAGATGCAAACATAATCCATCAATTACAAAAATCAAGATTCAAAGCTAAACGTTGTTAGAGGGTTTTTTCCAAACCCATTTTGAATATTATTGTACAGGTCCTTAAATTTACAAAAATTCTACTGTTTCGATTAAATAAGATGGGACTGGTTAGATAGGAGGGGAGGAACATTGCATCGTACGCACATTTTTTATGCAAGGAGTGTTACTAGAACAATACACATAAAACCACACACAATGCTACACAATACTGTGGGAGCATTTAGATTGTGAGATGAGAAAAATAATGGAATTAAATTCACCATTATTATACACGAGGCGCTTCGCGCCTCTCTTTGCGTGGTTTGTGAATTGTGTAGTAACTTGAGTTCGTTAAATTGATTGAGAAGATTTCATTTAACAGATAAAAAGTCAAAAATAGGGGATCTTTGTATGAAAGGCTCGAAAGGGGGTGGGGGGCAATCCCCTATAATGTTAAATTACAGGCCACATTTACCCCAATTAACCCCTTTATACATTGTGAACCGCTAGCGCATCGTCTTAGTCATGAAAAAGTCGAAATTGTCTGAAAAAATGGTAAATTTGTTTAAAAGTTACTGATAGGGGATGATGGGGCCTTCTTATATGGTATGGGGTTGTAGGTGAACCCATTCTGATCAACCCTATCATACATTGTGACCAGCTAGCGCTTCATTTTAATGGTCAAAAATTCGAAAATGCCCGAAAAATGGGTAAATTTGTATGAGAGGTACCA
>CAKKOB020000184.1:43759-54334 GCA_918844115.2 Phlebotomus perniciosus | reverse complement strand
ATATATATATATATATATGGCTCTGAAAACATCAGTGGTTCCCAGCTGCCCCAGCTGCAATTTGCAGTTCCTTTCGATCGTTAATATTATTTATGCAAGTGGTGTCTGTTTAATAGGTAATATCTATAACTAATTTTGCAAGAAAATCTATCACATTGGACATATTAGCGTACCTACTGCTGTGATATTGTGTATAATTACGTCGTAGAAATATCTTTGCACTGTGTGATTCATATTTTTATTACAACCCATTTTTAGTATAACATCTTTAACACACTGAAATATTTTTTATATCTACAAACACAAAATATGTTATCAGTGCGTTATCAGCTATCCTTGGCACAAAATATTTCACCAATCCTTCGTTATAGCTTATTTGTGAGGTGCGGTAAAAGATATTGTTATTTGATTAAATATTTGCAAACTTTTCGGAACCAATTCCTGCAGTACAACAATATCAGTGTGTAACAAACTTTAAGTGTAGGTATACCTAAAAGAATGTGAGATCTTAAAAAATCTCCTTTCTCTACCCTCTTTTAAAATGAATCTTATCCGTAATGGCAACAATCGTGTAAAGTAAAAGGTAAAATGCACAGGAAATGATTAATTACGCACTCCATGAGCACGACCAGTTTTCATCTTTTTCAACGTGTGAGCGAGACTCAATCACATGATGGAGAAATACGTCCTCATATTGCTTATTCACCTCCGATTAGTCGTCATTAGAAGGAAATGTGTCGAGTATAAAGTGTCTCCTTGCCATTTTGTACATGGAGAGACTCACAAACACGCAATAACATTCGCGATAACGTCAGCAAAGGAATAAAAAAAAAAGTTGCACTGAGCTCGAGATTGTGTCTGGCACCGGGGGTTTATTCAAAGATACAAGGTGAATTGAGGAAAGTGTGTAGTGAGTGACTAAAAGAAACTGAATCTTTTAAGCCCGCTTCAAACGAGATCACTCGCCATCTCTTTAAAATAACGATTGCAGAAAAACCGTAGGAAGTCGTGTTTTCGCTATTATGTATAGATTAGGTATACCTATTAAAAAAATTGATCTCCACTTCGCCTGTGCGCGGATTGATATATAGCTTAGATTTACGTTATCACCCACACAACTAAAGAAGAATATCTGAATATTATATATATGGCTACATTTATCATTAAAGGGCGTATTCTTATTTGTACTGAAACGTACTTGTGTACTGAATGTTGAATAGCTGGAATAGCTGTATATTATATATATATATATATATATTAACATACAAACGTAGATCCATACATACATATATTATGGATACATGAGAAACTTTACAGCTCAGCAAAAATGTTTGGAAACGTCGATTCAGCGCTTAAAAAATTTAAAAATTACAAATTCAGTAAAATGTGATAATTTTTTATCAAGATTTGTTGTGTAGACTTTCTCACGATTCGGCTACTTTTTATTCAATGTCTTTAATGAGAAAGTAGGTATCACAAACGATTTGAACTTAAAAAAAATGCCTTAGGATCAAAATATGTTTTATATACCTAATAGTTATTTTTATATTTTATTAATAATGACATGAACCCACACAGTGCATTGTGATGGATAGAGAGATCATAATTATGAAGTTAAAATATTATTTGCATACCTCAAATGTTAAAATTACGTCCCTTCTTTTCAAGCTGATTCATCCTTGTTTTAACTTTATTATTTCTTGTTTTGCTTTTATCTCATTTTAACAAATCACAAAATTTTCACCATTTTACCATTTTCACATTGCAGAGATGATAAGTGAAGCAATGAGTCACGATTTTCAGTGACTTTTTCTCCGAACTGAACATTCCTTAAGAGGCACATCACTGAACGCTAAACAAAGCTACTCTCACATTCATGTGTTTCATGTTTAAAATAAGATTAAAAAACGCTATTTTCAGTTTTCAATGGATAGTCGTGTTGAACATTAGAATTAATGAATTTTCTATTATAATCTCTTTTTATGTTCCGAAAGCTTGTTTTTGTAAAGAATAATTACGGAATTTTGAAGTTCACTACTAGAAAAAAATCTGAGCTCTCTTGCATTGAGAGTCAAATCTTTGTGATCTATCACTTACAAATGTTCACTCGAAACTGATTTGTGGTGAGCGAAATTGTGTGAGGTAAACGATTTCAGTGTTGTGAGTATTAGTAAATATGAGAGCGCTAAGAGTTTTGTATTAAATATAAGGTGTACCGTAAAATAACTTTACAAACTTGCTTCTGTCTCTTGCCTCACCTGACACACCTGATACAAGGAAGCCATATAAGATGATCACTTTGAGTATAAAACTCTATGGTAAATGAGAAATCCTTTAGAGTCACCCTGTCGATAAACTATGTCACGGTATTCTTGGCTTCTGATGTATGGCTTAAAAAAGGTACATACACTGTTACAGCTTACCTGTGACCATTCATCGTCTTACTATATAGTCTCTCTCGTGCATCACATCTATGTTTCAATTTTAATGTTGTTAACCGCGTGAGATAATATTGGAGAGAAGACATATTAGCACACATTGGAGTGTAGAAAACGAGATACTCTCTCGCGTCTCTCGCTGAGCTAAAACCGAATAGGAGACCCCGACACCTGTTGTGATGCTGACATCTGTTGTTTGATTGATGCACCAGTTGAGTATAGTGATAAAATTCAAAATCAAAAATAGCAGAAGATCAACAACAGAGAAAGGAAATGTTTAATAATTTTCTACCTTTCAAAACTTAGGTTTGGATCACCGACTCTTAAATGGTAACCCGGTCGTTGGAAAAGTCTCATCCTCTCATATAACTGACCAAAGAAACTGAAAATATATAGTTAGTTAAATATTAAAACTCTGAATCCTTGTTAGCTATAAGTTATATCTATGTGTGGACAGTTAATTTATTATGGGATAGGTCATGACACCAACTGCAACATATTAAATTCCGAACACGATGCATACCACAGAATTTGACTTATTAAAGAAAAAATATCTTGGAATTCTTTATACAATGATAGATTCTCAAGTATTCGGTCACGTATGACTTATGCAAAAAAATGCATGTCGCTTACCGTTCTCTCGCTGTAAGATTTTGTACTACGGACACCTGGTTAGCCGAAGAACTGGACATAGTCATCTATAAGCACTCCCGAACAAATTCAGATTAATTGCTCCAACTTTGATTTTCATTTGATTTTATAAGCTGTATTAAGATCTACAAGAAAATGATGGACTCTCCTCTAGAGCCTCTAGGTGCATATATTCACGAAATAAGTGGATGGAATTCCATTGAAAAATATTGACGACTTTCGCCCTTATCTTTTCTCCTGTGCAAACACTTTATTGTTTAATCCATTATACTACTACGTCATATTCATTTCACTGCAATTTCACTTGTATTTTGCTCAATTCAAGTCAAAGGACAAGAAAAAATACAGTGCTTGTATATAACATATATATTTGTATTTGTGGCATTCTTGTTTCTCAATACAGCATTTTGTTTTTCAACCAAAATATCTCTTAATGAAATTAGTAAGATGAAAAACTCACACCAACACTCTCATAACAAATTTTTACAATTCGTATTTTTCTTAATTCTGACATTGTATCGGTTAAAACAGTTAATTCACTATTCACGACTACAAAATTAAAAAAAAAATAATTTGCGTGCGTAAACCCAGTCTGACTACTTTTTGTTTTCAGTTATTATTGATATATGTATATGTAGGTACACATTCCTATACCTATCAGACTAATTTTGAGAGATATTCTATAGATATTTTACTTCCAATAGCTGAAGCATCTATTTTACATTAATATTTTCTCTGTCCAGACATAAAAAACATGTAATATTGAATGTATCAATATTTTGATTCTTACTGAAATTAGTCTATACCTACATACTTAGGAGAACCTTTAATAATTCAATGGCATAATTTTGTTCTGCAAATTTTAAATTAGAATTTTGAAAATTTATTTGATCTCTGAAAACACAAAATTAATCTCTAAAAAATAGTGACACTGAAACAATTCTACTACATAGTCTCTGATTTAATGCTATTCATCCTATTCATCAAACCCGATTTAAAAGTTTCTATTTAACACCCTATTATGCATCTACATCAATTACAATGTAATCTTTCTACATCAATTCAAATTTGCTTAATAAACACCTTTTTTCCATTTCATAGAGAAGTTGAGGTTTTCTTGAGAAAAATATTCAAGTTAATACAGAATATTAACTTCCAGTCAATATTCAATGGCAGTCGTTGTTATGTCTATGTATATATGTGTTTAGTATAGTATATATTAGTTGAATTGTTAATGTATTTCATATTATGATATTCCTTATTTCGATAGTGTGTTGATGTAGATATTCTTAAATATCAAAAATAATGAGGATAAAACTTACATAAATGTGCTAACCAAGTTATAGACTGACTCATTATTTTAGTCTTAAAATGTATAGAAAATTCCAATAATGAAGATATAATTAATTTCAATATAATTCCACTTTCGGAAAATCTATGAGTAATTCTAAAAAAAAACTAAATAGCTCTCAATATCTTGTGTAATCGTTTATATATGTTTTCTGTTCTTTAATTAATCTTAAGTGTGTAATAATAATATTTATACTTATACGAAACTCTTACTATGTATGCAATCCGCTCTAATGATACATTCTAAAATTCTGCAATCTTATTAAACTTTTTACATAATAATTTTACAACTGTTTCAGAAAAAGTGTAACAATTCAAAAACATTACATATGTATGTATATAAAGAATTTTTTAAATAATACTTAAAGTATTTTCCATGTATGTTCTATGTATTCATACGTCTATTTCATAGTGTTATCTCAGAATTTGTATGTTAAAAAAATATGTCTAAGAAAATGGATACAAATTTCAACATGTCCATACTTCACTAAATTCTTTCTACAATATTAGACATAAAATATTAAATATATGTATATGTACAGGTCAAAATGTTGAGAAACCCAGTTTAGTATCTCGAATCTCCATTTAATCCATCGTTCAATTCTCAACTTTTGAAAACAGTCGTAGGGAAAGAGAAAAAAGCAAATACGGTTAATTTAAAAAAATCAAAAATCCACACCATTACTGTTGAAAAAAATTGCATATTTACGTCTTAAAATGAATAATTAAGATAAAAAATGATTGAACTAATATATTAAAAACTCACTGAAATTCTGTAAAGACAAGACAAAAAAGGTTAATTTCTGTTTTTCAATCGGAAAATATTAACTTTATAACGAACCTTGATCGAAGCAGCTGGGATTTATATAACTTATAAGATCGTGATCGGACATGGTTGCAATTTCTTGAGGTATTGTTGCATTTCCTGTGGTAGGTTGCTGATGATGAGTCGTTGTATCAGCTATATTGTTTGACACAAGCGCCATATCCACTTTTGCCGATGAATTTGGTATTTCATTCTGGACCATTCCTGCTGCTGCTGCTGCTGCTGCTGCGTGAATCATGTTCTCTGTTCGTCTCCTAACATAAAAGAATATGATTAATGTTAGTTGTAAAGTTTGTATTATAAAGGTTCTTAGTCTGAGAAAAATATTTAATATTTAAGATATTGCCGATTCTACTAATTTGTTATTATTTAACTAATATAATTGTAAGTTTTATGAAAAAAATACGTCTCATCAGTATCCGTCTTTTATAAATTAAACGAATAAGGATAGCACCAAGCTTCAGACCTTCTGATAAACATTTCGTCCATATCAAAAATCTGTCCGTCAATAGTGCCAAACGTTTTTTTTTTTTTAAAGACGAGGGTTAAAATCTTATATTTTTTACGTGTTTAATAGCTCCAACACATTATTTTAGTGGAATTCTTACAGATTCCACTATTGCGTTCGTCACAAAATACCAAAGTCATCAGATAGGTCTGAGATAGCCATAGGGGGGTGTTTTAAGTCTCACTGAACCGGTTTTTCCGGCCGGCCGTCCGGCCGTCCGCCTAAGAATTGTTATAGCGAGAGAACCGTTATAGATGGAGACTTGCGGTTTTCGGCAAAGGTACATAAGTGGGGGTTAATTATAAGATGGCGCTATAGTCGACTTCCGCCCACCCCTCCGTCCGCCATTTTGAAAAGTCTGAAATTTTCTTTTTAAGATATCTCCGAAGATCTGTTATAGATTTTCTTGAAATTTTAATATGTTATAGCTTAGAGCGAGAGCTTTCCAACGATATATTACACAAGTCTATCCAAATACCGGAAATACCGGTTTAGTTAAAAATGGACTTTTGGTCATGTCTCCCGTTCTATGGGCTCGATTTCGATCATAAGGTGCTCGTTGGAAAGGTCTCGCAAAATGCTACAATTTCTTAGAACATTTCCGTTTAATTTTATATGTATTAAAAGCGAGTGGCAATCCTAGATTGCGAACGTGGAATTCTTACAGATTATGCCAACTCGAATACAGTTAAAAGTATATTGTGGGCAAAATTAGGAAGATATACTTATATTTTTCTTAACTAGAGCTGATAAGGAAAAGAATTCCATTGGGATTTCCAGTGGACTGTTTCTTTTTTTTACGTTTTCCAGTAATTCTCCTCAGGAAATCCCAATGGAATTCTTTTCCTTATCAGCTCTAGTTAAGAAAAATATAAGTATCTATCTTCCTAATTTTGACCACAATCTAATTTTAACTGTATTCGAGTTGGCATAATCTGTAAGAATCGCACTCTAGGATTGCCACTCGCTTTTATATTATAGAGCAGTGGATTGATGAAAATCGTTTTCAACTTTTCGGATATGTAGGAATGGCCAGCACTTTCCAATCGATTTAGTGTGAAAATTGTAAGAGAATTGTCCATATAAGGAACATGTGGTCATAAGAAACATTCACTCACGTTGAGTATCAGCCATACTCGCCATACTCCATCAATTTGGAAGAATGTGTGACTGCCACATATAACAAGAAAGTGTGGGTGAAAAATCACTAACAATAAATTCTAAATTCATTTAGTGTTCTCTTGAATGGAAAAATCTTTCGGACCAACCTTTATCCATATGAGATTTGGCTGTATGTACACATATGTATACAAAACTATATATAAATGGATTGAATTTGAGCTTTCAATTAAATATTCGACATACAGGCACCTATTTTGTGAAATGATTTGTGTGTGTGTATCACGTGAGGGTGGAAAAATCACGAAATAGTTCCACATACAACACTGTGTGGTTGGTAAAAGGTTTTGCATCCTGGGTGTGATATTTATTTATGTGTTTTACTCAATCCTCCAGCACTTTTGTGCACTTACCGCCCCATGCCAAACATCACCTGATCTGTTGCCCACGGTAAATCCTGCAATGCGAAGGGAACCGCAAGAAGTAAGCAGCTTTTATACAACACATACATATATGTATTGCATAATGAAGATATTATAGGATACTGTGAATTCCTGTAATTTTATACCACAATATGTGGAATACACTTTATCGAGAGATAAGAGATAATCAAAATTAGAAATTATATTCTAATTATAATAAAAGAGTGTTGGGTTTCAGAAGAAGAAAAAACACTATTATAATAGAACCGTGCGGACCTTATTTCTACGAAAAGTTTGACTGATAAAAAGGAGTGAAATTTCTCATGAGATCAAATGGATTTGAGCTCCAAAAGCGACATGATCATAAATAAATGATGTTATCTCTTCTGTGAGTATCCCACATTAAATTCTTCTTTTATGTTTCACCCCAAACGCTCCATCCACCCATGTGTCTGTGTAACAAAAATTGACAGCTTTTATCACATATAGGAGTACCTATGTAGTCCATGGGTGGATCAAAGACACATAATTATTTATGTAGTATCTCATTTTGTATTCATTTTCCAACCCAGATTTTCCATCCTTCCACATCAGTGCCATTTACTTGGCATTGGGGAGCAAAAAGACCGTATGGTGATTTTCAATTAACCCATTTCCCATTTTCTCATCGACATCATAAGGAAAAATAAGCTGAGATATGGGAATCCCCTAAAAATGTGGAGGCCTCTATGCAGTTTTCCGATAATGAATTAAATAGAAATATATCATTTGATAAATGAGGAAATTGAAGGATGTTAATCGTGTAAATTCATCTGTTTGTAACTTCTCTTTTCTAAGTTTGTCGACTTTTTCAATCAAACTGACTGATTTTTATTGCCCCGACACAAAAATGGCAATAATGCAATTCAAATGTTTATCCGTTTATCCGTCTGTTACCGCCCTGAAGGCCAAACGGTTGCAGATAGAGACTTCAAGTCTATGGGGGACCCCCCCCATAAAGTCGACCCACCAGGCCCTTCATTTTTCTAAAAACCCCCCTATCCCCTATAAAACATGTTTTTTTGGTATATGTCGAAAACGGCTCTAACGATTTTTTTCATTTTCACATATGTTTTGTAGATTTACTAGACGCTTTTTTCGTCCATACATGCCAATGACCTTGAACTATTCCGTCTAACGGTTTTTCAAGGTCAAATGTTTGAAATTCTCTTTTCAAGGGTTTTACTCACTCCAAACCCATCATGTGGCTATCAATGGAAAGGTCTTTAAATATCCTACGATATTAGACCGATTTAAACTTAAACCGGGTTTAAACCGGTTTTAAACCGGAATTCGTTCTTGAGTCTCAACCCCATCATGTGGGTATTCATTTGAAAGGTCTTTGAATTTCCAACACTTTTGATCACTTTTAGACCAGTTCTAAAAAAGTTTGTATAACACTTCTAGACCACTGTTTCAAGGTCTGTGTTTTCAAGTGTTTTACTCGACTCAAACCGATTTTTTTTTAAATTTCATAAATCCCATTCGGCTAACTCCCTCCTCTTTAAACGCAACGTGTCGTGGCACTCTGCCAAGTCTAAACTTGGCATTTCTTTATAATATATATAGTTGAAACTTTTAGCCCCAACGTGTTGATCTCTTTGCTGAACTCCGACCATCAAATCATACAAATAGGGTTCTTTTCTATCGAGCACATGGATAATCGCGATGACTTGCTTGAAGTTTCCATACACCAACGACACCACAAACACCTAGCAAGTTCTTACATAGCCTTTTACGATAATTAAGGTAAGTGTAGCACGTATCGGTGGGTTAAGAATTTTTTTTCATAATTTGCTGAAATATCAGTCCCAAAACATTTTTTGGCATTTCTGTAAATGCTAATTAGTAGCCTATTGTTGGGACGCCAACGACTTTCACGGCTCTCAGCCGTCACCGCCGTGTCGGCTCCCTAGCCTTATGTCAAAAATCACTCCATCTTCTGAACTTCTTCTGTAAGCCTCGTGCTGATTCTTGTTCTTGAAATATACTGTGTGAACTATACTGTGCTAACTCTGTGTTGCCCACTATTAATCCCTTTATCTAATATCTAAATCGTTGAATTTTTAGTAATAGAGAAATAATAAAAAATTAGGTTTAATTGTGAGTATGCCACTGCAGGTCGTATCGGTGAGCCAAATTTTAGATGAAGCATGTATCGTTGGGGTGTGAAGTGAAGCTCTTATTGACAGTCAAAAAATAAAAACATCAGTTTTGGGGTGCGTGTGGCTTTTAATTCACTTCCGAGGCTTCCAGCCCGTAAACAAACATACATCGAGACTCTCTCCGGACACCACCAGGGCTCAGCCCTGCTTCCGGGAGAACAGATCGAGTTCCAGATGGACATTCGGTGGGCGTGATGACGCTCTTCAGCACATATCTGGCACTGGCACATACACCTGATTCCTGCCCACCAGGTTGTTACCCTGGCTAGCTTTGCAAGTCGCCGTCTCCAGCTTACCATCTGGGACCATCCTGATCCTGATATCAGCATTCCGTAGCAACTCCAGCGTGGGATTCACTGCACACGTCAAATGTACATTGATCACAAAATCAATTAAATTTCAATTATTATCTACCAAGATAACTAAAAAGGCGCATTGATATTAAAAGTAGAATAGTTGAGCAGTATTTCCTCGATTCAAAGATATTTCTAAATTATTTTAATCTATCTTCTATCTATATATATATAAAGCCGAGTGTGCATATGTGAATTGGCCAGATCTCCCCCAAACCATCATATCTCGATAGGACGTGACTTCAGGAGTTCGAAAATATTCATCTCCAAAATGTCTGTGTGTGTGTGTCACGGCATCACGGCCAAATCACTGGACCGATCGGGCTGATTTTTGGTATGGGTACTGGGGGTACCTCCGGCCGGGTTTTAGGCTATAGGACATCTCCCCCTTTTGGTATCCCCCATACAAATTTACCACTTTTTTCGACATTTTCGACTTTTTCATCACTAAGACAAAACGCTATCGGGTGGCGATGTATGTTGGGGTTGGTCAGAGTAGGGTCCCCTATAGCACTATGCTATAGGGAATAGCCCCCTTTCTTCCTATGATATGGTTGCCATAAAAATTCCCCTATTTTTCAGACAATTTCGACTTTTTCACTACTAAGATGAACCGTTAGCGGGTTGCGATGTATGGTGGGGTTGGTCATGGTAGGGTCCTCCATAACCTCATGCTATAGGGGAAAGCCCCCTCTTTTTCTATA
>CAKKOB020000184.1:12895-27874 GCA_918844115.2 Phlebotomus perniciosus | reverse complement strand
TCTGATCAACCCTATCATACGAAAAATGGGTAAATTTGTATGAGAGGTACCAATAGGGGATGGCGGGGCAACTTCTCTATACCCAAAAGTTATAGAGGACACCACCCTTATCATTCCCATGATACATCGTGACCCGCTAGCGCTTCATCTTAGTGGTCGAAAGGTCAAAAATGTCGAAAAAAGAGGTAAATTCGTATGGGAGGTACCAGACCTACCTACTTCTTTTTCGAACAATTTTAACTTTTATTTACGCTTGGTTGAAATACTTATATGTATAAAATCTAGGAAAAAACTTTTACTTTCTCAATGTTTTCTGAATCATTCTAAAAAATACATCCCTACACTATACGCGTTACCAAAAAATAAGTTTTACTGAAATAAAATCACCACACAAGGTGTTAAGGCCCCGTTTTATTATAAAAAAGAAATGGGGACAAAGGTGCCAATAACTAAACAGACGCGTATGTATGCATATTTACACCACTAGAAGGACAAAATTCGTATCCTGATGGCCGCTTTGAAATAAATAAAATTAATTAAGCTAAATGATATACCTAATGGGAAAAATAAATATTTTGAGATGGAATGATATTGGAATGAACCTTTGCGCGGTTGCCATCGATTGGATATTCAATTGCGACGCAAATTTCAATAAATCTTTAGTTGGAGCCTTGATTCATTTCCTAAGACGTCCAACATCAAACTATTAAGAAATTGATACTCGTTATCGTCTATGAATTTATCAGTGAGACTCTGTGGCATTTCGTTTCTGATATAGTTTATAGACTTTACTCATATAAGTTTCATAGATCATAAACAAAAATTTCAAATGTATGTATGTTACGTAAATCATATACGACCATTTTGCTACATGTGTATAATGTAGGTTTGAGTGTGTGTGTGAGCAGTCTAATGATTATACATTTCTCATCGTCCATGGCTTCTTTTCACATCATGGAGAGCAAAAAACGCACTCTTCAGGTTACCTATCTGAGTATACCTAATCTATTTGCTTTTGCTGAATTTTTCACAAACAAAATCGGGTTTTGGACATGCCGGAGGACAAATGGGTATACTCACTGTTTGAGCGAAGGTTTTCACTTTTCACCAGGACGGACGTCACGGAGCTACCTTCAGCGGAGCTGCTCGCAGTTGACGTCGTGGCATTTGAGCCACTTCCTACTCTATTCCCTGAACTGGCCGTTGTTGTCAAACATTTGAGAAGCATGTTGTCCACAATGTGCAAACAGTCCGATCTGGGGCGAAGTGTACGTATCTACTCCCCCGATGATCTTAGTAAAATTACACTTGCTTATAGTGAAGTTTCAACAGCAGATAGTATTACAAAGATACTATCATAACTGTTAAAAAATATCACACACGAATGGAGATTTCACCCAACACACTCTTGTTTGTCCAGTATCGAATGCTAGATATTTCTCTCACTATGTCTAATCCACTTTTCAAGAAACAAAAACTGTGCAAAGTGCAAAACAATTTTTTCGCTCTTCTTTGCACGTTCTCCGCATCAATTCTGGTTGAGACTGAAATATTAGAAATTTCTGTAAATGTGACGTCACAGTCAATGCCCAAAAAACTTATTTTCATTCACGGTACCTGTACAAAATGGCAGTATTGTATGTTACACTGAACACTAATTTCTTTGATATATTGATCAAACTTTTGCTAGCTGTTGAAACATTAGCAAAATATATAAGAAAAAGCAAGATAAAATGGGAGAATGCAATTTATTTCTCTTTGACAACTTATTTTTTGGGTCACTTTCAGTATAGGGTTGCCATATGTTTATAGGTCACTTTCACATTTAGGTATCATTTGGGTGGATTGGATTCCCCATCGCGCGTACATGACATAAAATTTAGTAATAAGAAGAATAAAGTGTTGGATTTGCATGTCATTAGCGTTTAAAAACAAGAATATTGGACAGTATATTATTTATACATATATCGTAATTTGGGGATTTGGTTGGGTAACGTAAATAGTGCTATTAATATTGTATTGATATCGCTGACCAACTAAAGAAACCATCCGATTTACCATTTTTTAAAAAAATTAAGAAAGCACAGACATTTTCTGCCTTTTTAGCTGACCACTAAAGTCCCATAGCCTCTGCTTGGTTAACTCTCCAGCAACATTTGATTGGCGATGACTGCCTTGGGGTTATGTATTAGGTATTCATTATCTAATTAAAAAATATTCGACAATATTTCATATTTCGTGGGCTTTATTAAAAATATAATTTGCAATGTAACTTGAAAGGGATGAGATGTATAAGCATAATAGAAAAAGTATTATATATAGAGGGTATTAGAATTAGGTTTAGGTAATGTAGTAAAATAAATAGGTATGCAATTTAATATTACATTATGATTTTTAAAATTTTCTGAGTTTCAAACGTCAAGTGTTATCGTCGTTTCTTATCTCAGCTTCGCCCATATATTCGTGCCTCTTCGTCATATAATATGTGCGCTTGTTCAGGTTCCTCGCTATACATATTCTCGTTGAGTTTAGTTAAAGTTTTATTGAACTCCATGGCAGTTGATTCGGGCCTCTGAATTAATCTGTATGTGTTAAACGTGTAAAACATATCAGTATTTCTACAGATCTAAAAGAGGATAGAAAAAAAAATATTTTTACCTACTCAGAACGAGTCAGAAAGATTTACAGTGATTTTGTTTAATATTTTGCAAAATTAATAAAAATTGAAAGTCATCGCTATTATTTCTATAATTACGTCATAATATAGTGAAACTTTTGCAATGATGAGTTCCCTTGAAGAGGTATATAATGCAGAAGAATGGCATAAAATATCTACTGAATTTCAACGAATTAAAGGTATTTGTATTGTTTATTACAATTTTCATTTCAATTTTTGCTTATGGTAATATAATTTTGTTAATAGAAAATTACTTGGATCATGCTGGTGCCACGCTATATTCAGAGAAACAACTTCAGGACTGCTTTAAGGATTTAAGTCAGAACCTCTACTGTAACCCACATACAAGTAAATCCACTGAGGATCTCATTGATCAAGTGAGATTTCGAGTTTTGGAACATTTCAATACAGACTCAACCAAGTACCATGTAATCTTCACATCCGGAACTACAGCTTCCCTGAAAATCGTTGCTGAAACCTTTGATTTTAGTGGAAAAAATTCACAATTTCAATACTTGCGAGACAGTCACACATCGGTGCTTGGAATGAGAGAATTGGTGAAGACTGAGCGAATATTATCGGTTGAAAGAGATGAACTTTTAAAAATATCATCACAAAAACATCATTCCTTACCTTCAGATAATTCAAACTCGCTAATCGTCTTTCCAGCACAGTGCAATTTCAGTGGAGTAAAATACCCTCTAAATATCATTGAGAAATTTCATACCAGGAGCCTCCCCGTTAACTACAATGGAAGTGAATGGTTCGTGTGTCTGGATGCTGCAAGCTTTGTTGCCACTAGTTACCTCGATCTCAGAGAATTCAGTCCCGATTTCGTGTGTATTTCATTCTACAAGATTTTTGGATATCCCACGGGACTTGGAGCTCTCTTGTTAAGCAAGAGAGCTGAAAATGTTCTAAAGAAACGTTACTATGGCGGTGGTACTGTAAAAATTGCAATGAGTCAGATAAACTTTCACGAGAAACGAGATTGCTTGCATGAGAGATTTGAGGATGGTACCATACCTTTTTTATCCATAATTTCTCTTCTATATGGGTTCAAAACTCTTACTCGGCTCATTCCTAATACACAACAATCTAAAACAATGGAAAGAATTTCTAGACACACATTTAATCTGGCGAAATACCTAAGAGATCGTCTCACCAACATGAAACATCCTTCCGGAACAAATGTGATTAAATTGTACACTGATACAGACTACGATTTATATCTATCCCAAGGTGGAATCGTTAATTTTAATATACTCCAAAGCGATGGATCTTTTGTGGGGTTTGCAGAGTTTGCTTGTATGGCATCAATATACAACATTGTAATAAGAACTGGATGCTTCTGCAATCCTGGAGCTTGTCAGAGACATCTTAAGCTCACTAATGAGAACATTAAAGAACACTTTCAGGTAATCAAATTTAATCTTGTTAGAAACTAGTATATAAATAATTTGATTTTTATATTGTGCTCTATTTTCAGGCAGGTCACATCTGTGGTGACGCTTATGATTTGATCAACGGAATTCCTACTGGATCAATTAGAGTTTCAATGGGCTATATGACTGAAAAGACAAATGTCGATGCTCTCATAAATATGATTGAAAATTGCTACAGTCGTCCTCATAAAAGATTAGTTGAACTGGAAAGCATTCAAGACAATTTCAAGAGATTCCCTATAACAAGAGCAAATGATATCAAACTGGAAATGATTTGCATATATCCGATAAAGTCCTGTGCAGCATTTAAGATATTTGATAAGTGGCCAGTAACTGAATGTGGCTTGCAATATGATAGAGAATGGATGATTGTTACAGACAAAGGTGTCGCTCTCACTCAAAAAGTCAATACGAAATTATGTCTTATCAGACCACACATTGACCAGGAGAGGAATAAAATGACTCTTCACTTTCCCGAAATGGAATGCATTGACGTGGAAATGAGAGTAGATATGGACAATAATAAAATATTGAATGACACACATATGTGTCAGAGTAAAGTGTGTGGTGATCGTATTAAGGGGCACGATGGCGGAGATAATGTAGCTCGGTGGTTAGAGAAAGCTCTTAATGTACCGGGAGTACGTCTTATAAGAAAGAGTAATTCTGAAAAACGTTTCTTCCGAAGAAATAGGACTTTACAAGACAATCCGGAGATATCTTTGACAAATCAAGCACAGTTTCTTCTAATTAATTCCACATCCGTTTCCTGGTTGATGAACAAAGTAATAGATTGGGAGTGTAAAGAGGATCGAGAAGGCCTCCTCTCGGGGGTTATTGATCGATTTCGTGGAAACATCGTGATAAAATCGCATAGAGAAATGGAAGAATCAACATGGAAACTCCTGAGAATGGGATCAATACAATTCAAAGTGGATGGACAATGCACACGTTGCCAGATGATTTGCATAGATCAGAGCACAGGAGAGAGAACTACAGAACCCCTGAGGACCATTGCCAGGGAATTCGAAGGAAAAATTAAATTTGGTGTTTACTTATCACAGTTAAGTGATTTTACTAAGTCACGCATTTTAAGCTGTGGCGAAAAGATTGAAATCATCGAGTGAATTATTGAAGGACACAATCTGTGATTAATTGGTGTCGAACATGCTCAAAGTTTTCACCGGCGGCAGCTTTATTCACATTATACGCCACATCGTCAAAATCGGGAAAGGCCAAAGATGATAGCTTGGAGTGTATTTGTTTTTCATTTATTTGCACTTCGAATGAGCCTGAAAGAGAGTATAGTTTTGTATATGAATAACTTAAATGCCTATTTCTTTGATAACGTTACTATACAACAGCATCACCTTGTCTTCCCTTGATACATTGAACTTCAGTTTCAGGAACTAGTTTTAGAATAGCTTTTCTTAGTTCTTCGCATTGTGTCTTATAATTGCAATAGCCGCTATTTGACAATTATATAATCAGGAAATTTTAGAATTCGTGATAACGTAGATTTTACATAAAATCGGTATCTTACCAATATTCTATAATCACCTGTACTTTTCCCATTTGTTTCTAAAAACATGAAATAAATACACTACCAAAAAATACCATTACCTTTTACTGTAGGTACCCCGCCGTCAAAATCTTGTCAATGTGATAGTGTTGCGCAGCGCAAGAGTTAATAATACAGAGGGGTATGTAATTTTTTAACAAATGTACAACGGTTAACCAATTTTTCAAAAAAAAAAGGAATTATTTTGTAAACAACATATAGTAATTTTGCTTCATTTACTTTATTCACGCACTATATTAGGTAGGTATAGGAATAAATCCGATAATTTACATATAATGAAAATTCTAGATTTTTTTTTTATAAATAGCATTTCATTGATTTCATTTTAACTTATTTCTACCATTATCTTCATTCGAGATGTAACTTAGAAATTCAGATCTCGTCAACAGTTTTTCCAAGACGTCTTTAGGTTTTGAACAAGGTACTGGAACAACTGTAAATATAAGGAAGTGATATAGTATTTGTTTTTAATTTCTTCTTAAATGTGTGATATTTATGTTTCATACCACTAGTTACAACCACAAAGGTTTCTTTTTCGAGAATGCTTGAAACAAGACCCAATGTAGTCTCGTATTTGATTTTCTTAAAATTCTTAAATAGAGCTTTTGTTACAGGATCATTCACAGATACTCCAGCACCAAACTTCGTGATCAGTGTCTCAAGTGTCACCATTCCCAGTAAATAGTTTTCATCAGATATCACGGGAAGTTGATCCATTCCATGATCTTTAAGGAGCTTGATGGCTTCTTTGCATGTTTGATTTGCACTTATCGAAATTAAACCATTTGTTGGTACTTCGTCAACATGATTATTCCACCACCAATGTTCATGCAAATTTTCTAGTGGAAGAAATCCTCTTACTTGCATCCAGTTATCAGACACAAATTTTGTCATGTAATTTCTTATCCCATCAGGCAAAATTACGACACATTTTTGCCCTTCTTCTAGATCCTTAGCAGCTTTTAGTGCTATGGTCATTGCCGATCCACTACTTCCGCCACAGAGGAGACCTTCCTCAGCGATAAGTCGTCTTGCCATGGGGAATGCATCGGTGTCGGTACTCTTATACCATTCATCGACAAATTCGTGTTTAAGAACCGTAGGGATGAAATCATATCCAATTCCTTCCACCTGAAAAGACATAAAAGGTCATGAATATATTTATATGTTCAATCAATAAACAATTTAAAATATGACCTCAAAGAAACTGACGTCACTTTTGTTAAGTGATTCTGGTCGAGCTAGAATTGATCCTTCAGGATCAAATGAGACAATTTTACACTTTGGGCAATTTTCTTTTAGTGCCTTCCCAATTCCAGTTACAGTTCCTCCAGTTCCTGCCCCAGCTACAACCATATCAATATCATTATCAAATTGCCAGAGAATTTCTGATCCTGTTCCCTCCTTATGTGCCAACCAATTGCCAGGATTTGAATATTGACCCATAATAACTGCATTAGGAATCTTCTTTTGCAAATCCTGAGACACTGCAAAAATCCCCTGTGGAGATAGATATCCAGCTTCGGTTGGCGTTCGAATAATTTCCGCGCCGAGGATCTTAAGTGTGTCTACTTTTTCATTGGAATTCTTCTCTGCCATAACAATTATGCACTTGTAACCTTTTACGGCACATGCAAGGGCTACACCGATTCCGGTATTACCAGAAGTTGGTTCAATTATAGTTGATCCTTCTTTTATAAGGCCTTTCTCTTCAGCATCTAAAACCATGCGATACCCAATACGATCCTTTACAGAACCACCGGGGTTTAAAAATTCACATTTTGCATCTGTTAAGAAAAAAATATTTGGAGTTATGGCCTGAGAATCCTTAATTAATTTTTCTATTAATTATGTAAAAAGTACCTACTATAAAACGATAATTTTTTAATGTTGTAATAAAATTATAAAAATAAATTTTTGGTTTTAAACATTTGTAGGTATGTGCATTTACTACTTCCGACTTTTATGATATACCAAGATAATGACGTGATGTGAAATATAGGTATCATGTATTTCCTGTATTTCCCATATTACATTCGCATGTACTCTGACTAATGTAAAGATGATGTCAATAGTAAACTATGTACAAATGAAAATTGTTACATGTTCCAGGTTTACCTTTATATTATAATTGAAAAGCAAACTCAAATGCTTATAACTTCATCATATGCATGATAATTAAACAAGTACACTTTAATAGTGTGTGTTTTATTCTTTGTGATGCAAGATGACCTTTTTGTTGTAAGTACATGTTAAATATATTCAATCTATTAAGGGATTATCATTTAATACTTAGACATTCTTAAGTACATATAAGAATTTTCAGCGATTTTTTACTTGCTATATTATTTTAAGATATTTTTCTGTCTAAAAATTCGGCTAAGGACAAATTAAAAGTTCAGTAAAAATGTCAAATTTTGATAATATTACTGAAAAAAACATCTCAATATTTATCAAAATATTGTCAAAAAATCATAAGGAATTTATTGTTTCACAATAAAATCATTACCTATCCAATTTCTTTCTTTTTTGACAATCGGAATTAGTTTATTGTTTTCTTTCTAGAAACACAAAAATCCACATAATTTTTAGTTTTAGCATTATCTAATAAAAATATCAGTGATTTAACATCCTGAATTATATATTCACATGATGATACGCGATTTGATACGATATCTTTGTGTCGTTTAATTTTGAAAGCACATAAGTACGTAATGTTTTTGAAGTTTTTTTTTATCATTTTTCTATAAATCTGTCCACTTACACATGTCACATTTAATGCCCAGAGATTGCGGAATCTTATTGAGTTTGACTACAGGAGTAAAACCAATTGCGTGCAAAATATTCGGTAGAATTTTCTTTAGTTCAGGTTTCCTTTAAATAAAAATGATACGAAATATAAAAATACATCCTTGGATTGTCATTTTTTGTAAAATGTGTATATACAATGGTCTATTTGGTGGTACAGCGTTTGCCCATAGCCGTGATTCCGTATCCGGACTTTCAAAATTTGGATCAATATCCCACACAGTTTGCACATGAGGACACTTATTCTCAATATTCTCCATTCCCGTTTTCTTTTTTTTCTTTTTTTATCAGTTTACTTCTCTCCACTAGAGTGATTTTTAAATAAGTGCACTTTTGGTATTTAAAAAAAAACTATTGGCACTGAGAATCTTTCCTGTTGTCTACTGTGTACACTACTGAGTGAAAATGTGAACACCCAAGCTGCTTTTATAGTTACGAACATCTCAGGAAATCCGACCAGCAAGCCACAATTGTAATACAAAATCACGTGGAAGATACCATTTTTGTAATGTGGTTTTCAAAAATATCAATATATCGCTCCTTTGTCATGATGCAAGAGTGTGTGTTTATTGAGAAAAATTGTCATTCCATTAGCAATCTAATCATCGAGATGTAAAAGATCCTTGACAATCCCTTTAAAACAATGTGATGCGTTTTCAGGGTGAAATATTTATATATATGTATATGAAAATCGATGTTTTGTGTATAGTAATTAATAGAAATAATACCTTAAAAGAAAATTGATTTTTTTTAATTCAGAATGCATAACATGTAAGAATGCATGTAAGAATTTTCAGCACTCGTTCTAAATTGTAATGTTCATGATATTTACCTACCCATATTTTCTTTATTTACCCAAAATTGATTTTCACATTGTTGCATACAATAGATATATTTGCAATGATTACGATGATTGAGAACCTATGGAGTATTGTTCATAATGTAAGAAAGCAGATTCATTCGCGTAATAATTCCAACAGGAAATTCCACACCTTGTACATCTGGAACACAATGAAATTTATAATAGTTATTATTAAATTATGGCATGAAAATTAAGGATTCAGTTATTACCTTCTACAATTACAGCGAATGGATCCTTTTCAAGAATTCTCGAAACAAGACCTAAATGGGTAGTCTTTGTGATTTTCCTGAATTGTTTGAAGACAGCTTTATCAATTGTGTCGTTTGGTTGTGCATTGAAGTTACAAACTCTTAGCATCAGTTGAGCTAGAGTTGCTGCACCTTTAAGATCTCCTTTTGGCTGATCAACTACAACTGCATACTCCACCATCTTCTCTTGCAAAATTTTAAGAACTGTCCGAATTTCATCAGTAGTATTACATTTTATCAGTTCATTCAATTTTAATTCTTCCACTTTCTGGTTCCACCACCAGTGATTGTGAATATTTTCCGCCTCCTTGAGCCCTCTAGCCTCGAGCCAGTTGTCCGAAATAAACTTAGTCATATAATTTCGAACGCCATCAGGCAGAATCACTACACATTTCTGTCCCTTCTTCAGCTTCTTTGCCGCTTTAAGTGCTACTGCCATAGCTGTGCCACTTGATCCACCACATAGCAATCCTTCCTCGCGAATTAGTTTTCTAGCCAAAGGTAACGCCTCTTTATCGTTTGACTTTACCCAAAGATCTACAACACTGCGATCCAAAACTGTTGGAACAAAATCATATCCAATTCCCTCGACTTCATAGAAGGTGACATCTGTTTTGTTAAGCTCCTCAGGTAATGAAAGAATAGATCCTTCGGGATCAGCAGCCACCACTATGCAATTAGGACATTCCTCTTTCATCTTACGCCCTACTCCACATACAGTTCCTCCAGTTCCTGCACCACAAATTACCATATCCACATGACCTCCCATCTGATTTAGAATTTCAGAAGCAGTTCCATCTAAAATATACAAATTCACATCAATTTAATTTTATTATGAGATTAAAGAGTTGGAAATGTTATTATATTTAAATAAGAGGAAACTGCAGTAAATAGACTTTTCGGAGAAGTCTAGGGTCTAGTAATGAAAATTCTGTTTAAATAGACAATAATTACTGGATTATCAGAATGACACTTAAGGTGCCTATTATAAATAGATTATATTATAAATATAAAAAAAAATATTTTCTATGCATAATAACTTATGAATTTTCATCCGTTTATAGGTTTTAGGCTGCGAAGTGTAAGGCCAGTATTGAGGTCAAATAATAAATAGGTAATCTAAATACATAAAATGACGTAGTTGAGCTCTAAACTAAACCACAGACCAATGGCTGAAAATCATAATTTTTTTAGGTACTTTTTTTTACAAAGATCTTTAAAGTTTATTTACAGAAGATATTTTTTTCTGTTGATACAGTCGTGGTACGCAATAAGTTTATCTCTGATGACATGCAAAATTCAACCCATAAAGTCTTTTAATTAAATAATACTGTAGTTGATATAGTCACAGCTACACTACACTCTTGATAATACTTAACATTTGATTCCTCTTATATACGAGTAAGAAGTTAATGCGAATTAAACTCAACATTTCTTACCATAGTGGCTCAACGGGTTGCTTGCATTACGATACTGATCCAGAATAACTGAATCAGGAATTTCTCTTTGTAGTTTCTGTGATACAGCAATAAGGCCTTTCAGAGAGTCAAAGCTGGCTTCAGTGGGAGTGCGAATGATTTTGGCTCCGAGAGCCTTCAAAGTATCCACTTTTTCATTAGACATCTTTTCAGGCATAACGATAAGGCATTTATAGCCCTTTACAGCACATGCCATTGCTAATCCGATACCGGTATTTCCAGATGTAGGCTCAATTACTGTACATCCTGGCTTCAGTAGTCCCTTCTCCTCAGCATCAGCAACCATTCGGTAACCAATGCGATCTTTCACTGAACCCCCGGGATTAAGAAATTCACACTTAACATCTGAAATAAATATATTCTTTTTGTTTAAATATTTTCTTACCAAAGGGAAAAAGGAATAACTATGAAAACACCTACACATATCGCATTCAATTCCTTCAGCTTTTGGAATATTGTTCAGTTTCACAAGCGGTGTATGTCCGATAGAGTGCAAAATGTTCGGCATAATTTCAGGACGTTTTGTACTGAAATATTAAATAAATAAGTAATAAAGGTAGATATCACTATATATACCAATAATTTTTACTTTTATAAAAAAGGTAAAAATGATAGAATTGTGTACATACTTAACGCAATTTTTGGAAAACCAGAAAAGCTAACCTCCCTTAGTGATAAATATTTGTGTATATTAAATATGTAAATTGAGTTTTATCAATGAGGTTATCATTATTGTGGCTCTTGAACTTGAGTTTTTTTTTAATGAATTGTCGATATGTCGTGTCAATTGAAAGAAAATTACTTACAATTTCCACTGTGAATGGGGATTCTCGGTATTGTCTTTACCGGCCGACCACGTGCATCTCGATGGTAGATCAGGGCGAACAAAGTATGGCATCACCTTGGAAATGTCATTAACTTCTTGACCCTTCAGTGGCATCTTGTATACGTGTATAAGGCTGGAAAATATTATAGCAAATATTATAATTTAACTTATTTCCTACACAAAATTATAATTCAATGAATAAAATAAAAAATTTCAAATAGTTAAAGGTGTAAAAATAGAAGAGTCGTCACACTTTGTCACGATATTTTGTACATTATCTTTGTAACTATCAGGCAATCAATCAATTTATACCGAATGAGATTGAGAGTGATTTATTCTTTATTGGCTGATAATAGTAACTTGCAAGTAGATGAAAAACTGGGTTATACACAGAGATTAAAAATTTTCTTCCAATCTGTTTTACACAGAGTCAAAGACTGAAGTTTGCCTGAAATTATTCCCTATGTTAAGCCTTTCAATTTATTTAACTGGAAATAACAAATATAAGCTATCTCTCTCTACCTCTTTATAAGTCTTCTTTTCTCACCATAACACTTTACTGCTCAAACACTTTATATTTGTCTCTCTTTAACAACCATCGGTAAAACCTGTCAGCGGCAAATACAACGAAAAACTCATTTATATACAATATACCTTATCATAATAAGGCTTATAATAATTAGCCAAGTCTGACAGGAGGAGAAATCTTATTTCCAAGAATGTTACTCAATTTTTGTAATGTTTTAGCTGCATGTCCTTAAAAAATAAAATAAATTGAATTATTTGATCTGTTACCGAACTGTAATATTCTTTTACATGGCACAACATTCGGTGTTTAGATAATAATATTTGCGATTTGATCGCCTATTTCATGAATTACCTATGTTAGTCTTAATTACTTTATATAAACTCCACTACTCTGTCTTCAAAAAAAAAAGATCATTGGTCATAGAATTTGTTTAGATAATAAAATGAAGTTAATTAAAAAAGGATCAAATCATAAAACGAATATTAAAAGAATTATATTTTCTAACAATATTCTTTATTTGAATTTCACAAAAATGTTCTCACCACCGTCAATCCCATATATACATTAATAATTATACCTATAATGAACAAAATGAACCTTGTTGGTTGGGGTACCTCTACGAAAGCATATACAAGTGTGTGAAGAATTCTGGTGATAGCAAACGCTTTTATCAGCGTCATGGCCAACCATTGATGAGGATTCGTCATAATATAGGCAAAACCAATTATAATGAAAATGAAGATATTCTCCAAATCATTGAAATGGGCCCTGAAATTATAAGGGAAAACATTTAAATGTTTCTTTTTTATCCACTTAAATATGTATGATACATACCTTCTCATTCTCTCGACATCTTCATTGGCTTCATTGACTTTTCCTTTAGATTTTAATTTGGCATCTGATCGACTTGCATTATACTAAAAAAATAAATCTTTATTAAGTATAAAAAAAACCAAAATTCTTAAGAAAATCCATAAATTAACCATATTTCCATTTATATTAATGTTGGGATTAGTACTTATGCCCTTCTATTTCAATATTTTACACTTACCCGAAAGACTTTTCTCTTCATACCAGTTCCTGCACCGAGAAGTAGAATTTTGATCAACAATACTGATGACCAAAAAGCGTGGGTTCTAAAGACTGGATTAGAACCAGAAACATATGTAAAGAAATTGTCCATATTTTGAAATATCAGAGTTTCAAAATTTTTCAGATATGAACTATACCCAATCACTTATCAAATGGAACTGAGCAAAAAATTTAACACCTTCCAACGAAGTTATCGGAATCTGATACAAGTGTTGATTAAACCTGGGAACTCTCATTTTCTTTAAATTGTGCGATGAATTTCATATTTACATGGATTTTTTTATTTTCACCCTTTTCTAAACATTTTATTCCATTTTTGCTTTACCTACATCTGGTATGTGCGTATCTTATTACATATTACTGTGTGCACCTTTTTGTATATTATTTAATTTTATTATTAATATTATTTTTGTTGCTTATTAAGTGTTGTAAATTGCTTGCATTTCATTTACTAACGTATGTAACTGCTCATTATTAATTGAAGTAAAAGCCTTAGTTGAAAATTATGATAACCTGAGTGAAATAAACTATTCTTTGTATTTTCGAGTCATGTTTAAATGAAAAATACAAGTGTTTTGAAAGCCATGAATAGTGTTGTTCCCAAACAAACGAAAAACGCTAATCCTCGAGCAGGTTGTGGAACAACCCAAACTGCATAAACAAGGGTGTGGACTATTCTTGCAATTGCAGCGGCTCTAAAGAGATTAATGGCAAGTCCAGCTTCAGGGTTTGTCAGTACATAGAAGAATGCCACAAGAATGAATGGAAAAATATTCTCCAAATCATTGCGATGAGCTCTGTAATGGAATTAAAAAGAAAACATTTTTAAGATGTTGGCATCACCTTCATTATTCTTTTTTTATAATGTACCTTCTCACACGTTCCACGTCAGGATCGTCAAATTTGACCTTTGCCTTGTATTTGCCAGCATCTTCTGGATTGGCGAATGTCTATAAAAAGACCGAAATAATCTACATTAGGGCGTTGATTTGTGCTTGTGATTGCAATGTCATGGTAACTGATGTGGTTTCGTGAGATTAGTTCTTGTCATATGGTTGTGTAATGTTTATTTGCCGCTATCCTTACCTTGTTTTTGAATCGTTGACGGCCAGTTAGAAAGGCCATAGCTAAAGTTTTAACTATTAAAACTGTTGACCAAAAGACATAGGATCTAAACACGACATTATCGTTAGATACAAGATCGGAAAAGGCCACCATTTTCTGGCTGATACGACTCAAGAAGTGTTCACAAAATACAACCAGCACTTTGGTTTGTTTCAATAGAACTGATGCTTCCGATACTTACTGTGAGCAGCATTAGTCCACAACTCAATTTTTATACTCACCGATATAACGTTTGCATATATTTGTACTCAGTCCACAACCACTGTTGATCATCTATTATATAAATTCATACATACATACATACATA
>CAKKOB020000184.1:0-12795 GCA_918844115.2 Phlebotomus perniciosus | reverse complement strand
TACATACATACATACATATAACAGGTATGATATAGCTTATTACTACATCAGCATATTTCCTTCTTTAAAAAGTGCAAATCACTGTCTTTAAAAATATCTTTTTTTACTCTGATAAAAATTTCATTTATTCATAAAGAAGTTTATTATGTGTGATGATAATTGAATATTTGTAACATGATATTGCATCATAATATTTTATGTTAGCTTTTTATGATTAACAGCAATAACATATTATAATAATGTTTTTACCGTCCGATTTCGTTAATATAAATTTACAATTGTATAGGTACCTAATCATCCTATGGGATTTTGTTAGGATACAGCCTAATTTAAGAGAAAGATAATTGACTTCAGAAAATAGTGTGGTACTTGTAAAAATGAATTAAAAAAGTATAAATGCTTTGAAACTTTTCTTGGACTGCCGCAAAATACATTTTAGACTTTTGCTATAGACTTTAGAAAAAGTTTAAGTCCGATGGCGATTAATCAATGCTTTTTCCTATAGTGTAATGAAAATGTATAAGAATTCGTTCGACATAGTCACACTCTTTTCTAATAATAACTTTATCGCAAAATCGAGATAATTCTGAGAGATTAACATTTAATGAATAACAACAAACACAAGTCATGCTGTTGCTGCAAAAAAATGATGAATAACAACAATTTTATTTCACAATTTCGCATAAAATATGCAAATATTATTCTTTATTAATTTAAAAATTATATTTATTATAACAAGTCAAATAAAAAAAATAATAATATTGCAAGAAACGATATTCTTAAAATAAATATAAAATTATTTGTAGTGCCATATAAAGTGAAATGACTAAGCATGGGAGAAATCCAAATGCACGAGCTGGAGGAGGAATAACCCAAACACTATATACAATTGTAAACCAAATCCTTGCAAGTGCTCCTACGCGGAAAAGGAGACACGCTAGCCAGGGAACTGGGTCCGTTAGAAGATATCCAAATCCAAGCAAAATGAATGGATAAATATTCTCCATGTCGTTACGATGAGCCCTTTAAATAAGATATAAAAAAAATCTGAGTCTTATGACCTCGATAGACACAGGCTGATCCTCGATAAGATTTAGTCAGTTTAGAGCCAAAGACAGGTCGTACCCACTATAAACGCGACTTAGCATTTAGAAAACAATAATTTTTATTGATATTGCACTGAAATTGTCATTAATTAAACTGTCTTTGGCTCTAAACGGCTAAGTCTTCTCGAGGATCAGCCTGTGTCTATTTTGGACTTTACAATGCCAATAATATTAAGTTTACCTCCTTGCACGTTCCACATCGGGATCATCAAATTTAATCTTCGATCCGGGAGGAGCAACTGAGATGTCTTCAGGATTGCTCATGGTCTAAATGATAAATGCAAATAAACGTTTTACTAAATTTTCAATATTTTGGTTTTTTTCTTACCCCTGTCCTTCGTCTTTGATAAGCTGTTATAAAAACCATAACAAGCATTTTTAATAGTAAGACCACGGACCAGAATGCATACGTGCGGAAAGGCTCATTTTCCAGAGAAAGATTATTATCCATCCACTCAGCCATATTACGAGAGAATTTTTATTGGATCCTTGACTTCCAAACTTTACACCTCAAGCTAGCAACTCTCATTTAATACTGACGATAGGTCGAAATGTTTTGAAAACATTTTGTGACTAGTATCTCTATCTATTACATATAACATGTTCAAGGTTAAATTAGAAAATCGATGTGTACATACAGACACTTTGAAGTCAAAAAATTGAAACATCATTCTAAATTTATGCTTGTATTTTATACAAAACTGATTTTCTCATACAGAAAACACATGTGAATTGTATGTATATATAATCTCTTGCTTACAAAATCACCTAACGTATTCTTAAGCGAAATGAAGAAGTATTTGTACCGACATATACAGGGTGATGGCAAAGGGTACTGCAAAAGCCAAGGCTCTTGTAGGCTGAGGAACTGGTCCAAATGCATAAACTGCGGTGTGTGCAATTCTGGATAGGGCTCCCACTCTCACGAGATTGATGGCAAGGAAAGGGGTTGGATTAGTGAGGGTGTAAAAAAACGCAGCAAGAATAAATGGAATCACATTTTCCAAATCATTACGATGAGCCCTGCAAATACACAAATATTCTTCTTAGGGGTACTATATACCTAACTACAATGAAAGGTTATCATGAAAACAAACCTGCGGACTCTTTCAACACTGGGATCGTCAAACTTCGGCGCTTTAGCTTTCTTCCCTCCAAACATTAAATCCTCTGGACTGCTAAATGCCTGAAAATTAAAAACAATAAATAAAAATTATTGAGACGTGGCTACTTTCTTATCTCTTTTGCGGTCATATCAAACTGGTAACATAAATACTCACGCGATTTTTAATTCTGAAGAAGGCGGTGAATGCAGACATTAGAAGCATTTTTACCACCAGTATTCCTGTCCATAAGGCCACATTACGGAAGACAGGATTGTCCAAGGATAGAAGATCAAGAACACTAGCCATTTTTTTGTATTATATGTATGAATTTCTCATAAGATTTTTTGACACAACGATACCACGTCTTGAGTGAATCCAACACTGAGAAAAACTGAATGGCGATTAGATTTCAAGAATACGCAAAGCGATTCAGTCAAACACAACCATAGAAAATAACCCAGACAGATGTGATGTGTATAGAAAAGTTTGTATTTGAAGGGGTAAGTTATTTCACATTTACAAGAAAAGCTGCATAATAAATATAAATATTAATAAAAAACAACTGTAGGTGCTATTTTTTCACTTCTATTTAACTTTTATGAAAAACGAGCCGCTTCGCGCCTCTCTTTGCTTGGTTTGGTGGTTTTTATGGTAACTTGGGTCCCTTTTGTTTGAGAGAATATACATTAGCGGATATAAAGTTGAAAATAGGAGAACTTTGTATGAAAGTTACTAATAGGGGATGAAAGGGCCTTTCCCTATAGTATAGGGTTGTAGGTGAACCCATTCTGATCAACCCTATCATACATTGTGACCAGCTAGTGCTTCATTTTTATGCTTAAAAACTCAAAAATGCCCGAAAAATAGGTATATTTGTACGGGAGGTACCAATAGGGGATGGCGGGACAATTTCTCTTAAAAATTTTTAGAGGACACCACCCTTACCATTCCCATCTTACATTGTAACCCGCTAGCGTTTCATTTTAGTGGTCAAAAGGTCTAAAATGTCAAAAAAATGGTAAATTTGTATGGGAAGTACCAGATAGAGAGGGGGGGGGGAGTTTTCACATATCTTATGTTACCAACTTCCAGGTTTAGAATTTAATAAATTTTTACGTTGATAGAACCTAATGTGTATTGCTTTTTTAAAATTATACAAATTTTGTAAAAAAAAATCATCCAGTCCTAATAGGGTATCCCACTTTTATATAAAGAGACGCTCGTGCATTATAAATTATTATTTTAGAATGATGTATTTTGTAATATGTTAAACGTGAATTTTGCATATTATGAATAATTCTAGTATCTCATAAACTCTTTTCTTGAAGTTATTAAAATTAGTACATTGTACAAGTCATATTTAATTGACAATCCTCAATGGGAGAAAGTGAAAATGTTTTCAGTACATTTTGTATACAAACACTACACCATTAAAACTAATTTCACAAATACATTGAAGTGTGACTAACTAATGTAAAAATCAATGGCATTGTTCAATTCAAGTTCAAGAGTGCTTACGTATAGGTAAGTTAACAATTTCATTTCTCACATTTCACAATGAACTTTGCATAACGTTATATAGAATAACAACAATGAAATATTTTTAGGTATACATATTTTGAAAGTAAGCATTCTCTGACGTTTAAAGGTAAAATACGATTTTCTCACATCAAATTACATGAGTATATGTGATGTTAGATGACATATACATATGTATGTATGAAAACGAAAGCGAGTGCCAAAATATAGGCAAATTCTCCAAAAAGCAAATCTATAACAGGACTCAGATCTTTTTTAATTCTTTCTCCCAATAACAAATTTTGCTTATCATTTTTCAATATCATTTTAGGATCTACCAAAATCGAATAATACTCATCACTGCCATGTATAATTCAATTAAAAAGCAAGTAAAAAAACATATTGCACGAGCTGGTTGCCGAATCGGATAAATAGCATAAATGAATGTGTGTAAAATACGAGCTACTCCTGCAACTCGGTATAAATTAACAGCAACCATTTTATTAGGATCGGTCAACACGTAAATGAGTCCTATGGTTAAAAATGGTAATATATTCTCCATGTCATTAAGATGTGCACGGCGAACTCTTTCCACCTGTGGATCATTTTTCAGCTCCATTGTTTGTTTTGGCAAATCTTCGGGATTTACAAAGGCCTTGAAAGGAATTAACAATGGATTTTTAGTAGAGTGTTGAGATGAAAAATGAAAGCACATTTATTTATTTTGTAACCGTACTGACCGCATTTTTTACGCGAAATGTCCCAGTTAGAGGAGACATCAATAACATTTTGATGGCTAAAATACAAATCCATGACACATAGGCAGAAAATACAGGATTATCCCCGGTCAGTAAAGTATATGGGTGCGTTGTGTTGTTCATTGTTTTATTTATTAATATTATATTCACACACAGAATAAAATAAAAGCTAATATCTGCGTCCTCACTCCTTGACTTTACAATAAAAACTAACTCAAATATGTAAAAGACTCAAGTTTTTACAGAAAGAAATGTCCTCTTTTTCTATTTTCATAATACAGGTAACATACACATACATACCATGCATACATATTGTGAAAATTGAAGCTTGTAAAATATTCCTCATTGAAATTTTATCTTGAAGTAAGACTGTGATTATTCATCTTTGTATAAAAGGTATAGTTATAAAAAATAAACAAATCATCATTGTAAATTTTTTCCAGTGCTTAAAATTTGCAACAATTAATTTTTCCTCTGTCACAGTCGTTGAATTGGAAGTGACATGTTCTAGTTCTGTTTTTCAATACATGTCCATTAATCAATATACCCTGTTGATGAATAATTTACTTTGTGAAAAACCACAGGTGATGCACTTCTCAGTAGAATTTATTATCAAACCACTGCCACGTCTTGACATCTTCGTCGTCCACGAGATATGAATAGCAGCGGTTTTGATGGCGTTTCGCACATGTTAGTATAGGATATTCTTCCCGAAAGCACTGTGGTCCTAAAATGTTAAAATATGTGTACCCAATCTTGTTAGATACAAAAGTATTGATCTGTTTTAGGCAGTAATAAAACTCCCGATCGCAATCGCAGTGAGATCTCGTGAAGATTCCATTATTTTTCAATCCGTTAAATTGGCTTCTGGATTGAATGTAGAGCGGACACGAATCATGAATTTTGCAGCAGTTATCTGTCAGGGCAAATAAACCCAGATTATTTGTTCCCTTTGCCAAGTCTCCTCCACCACACCATAGTGTTCCTATATTGAATTTATTTATTAATATTTTTATCCAATAATAATTATGTTAAAAATAAAATAAAATAAATAATGCTGTTTTCACACCTGGGTAAACCGTCTTTATACGATCCTTAAAAGTATCTATTAATCCGTTTGAAAGTGGTATATTAACGTCAAGACCTGTAGTTGTTGATTTATGTGCAAAATACTTTGGCGATATAGGTTTCTTTCTCACAAATGGTCGATAGTAATCTGCATTCTTTTTTAGTTTATGCACAAATTCCTCTGAAAATAAAAAAAAAGAAATGATTCATTACAGATATCTACAATAATCTATTATGTATTCATAGTTGGTATCCTTACCGAGAGGATTGAATTTATGACTATAGTGCTGATACCATAAATTGTTATGATAATTGTTATCAATAAGTGTCTCGTGTTTTACAAAAGAAGCGGAAGCATCCTGTAAAGAAAAATGTGTTCCACTTTAGAATAATTGCAGATTTCGAATAGTTTTTTCAATCTACTTAATGGAAATAAAATCTATATTATTTCGGTAAATCTACTTAAATAATAAAAAAAATATCCATCACAAATATTATAAGATGAAAATAGGGAAAGATTCAAAAAATTAAATCACATTAGTCACGAGATATAAAAATTACTTATGATACACATGAATATGAATTTCGGAAATATTTATAATATTTACAAGGTAATTACTCGGGGGTATTATCGATCAGCTTATAATATCTTTCAAGCCATGTAAAAACAGGGGTAGAAGTTTTGAAACATCAGTGAAATCAGAAATTTCGGTATCTGAAACAAGGAAGTTCTCGGCCAAAATAGGTCTGTAGGCTTACGACCAGACTAGGGGAATTTCAGAGGAATGGCGGATGATAAAAAGAGAGAAAGAAATATTGATATACGGATGTTTCAGACATGGACGGATGTTTCTGATTTCGATCGACCGCGATCGATCGATGTTTCAAAACTTCCACACTTTTATATGGCTTGATCGATATTACAAGCTGATCGATAATACCCCCGAGTACTATACTCTGAATTATTTCAGTGGTTTAAAGTTAGATAGACCAATATTTTTAGCTGGGATTCCCTAATCCCAGCTTATTTTTTTGTTTCACTCAAATTTGAAACAAACAAAAAGTCTCAATAATTATTAATCCACTAATAATTATTTAGTATTAGTTATTACCTACTTAAAAAAGATTAATCCACGTAAAACGTAAGACTCAATTACATAGAAACTCATGTTGGGAAGTAAGGTAGAATAGTCTGTAAGTAATATTTTTTATATACGTAGATATAGAACATTTTAGTCTTAACCTTCCACTATAAATGTATATATATGCATATATATAACTAATCACCTGAGTAAGAATTTCTGATTGCTCCAATGACGAATTTGGAACAAGTAATGATGAAGATGTTTGGTAATTGTGTTTGAAATTGCGTGATATACCGTACGGATTGTTGTCATATCGTGTAAAGTTTCTTTCATTGTCTTCACTCAAATATTTGTCACCATTCTTCGTCTCTATGAAGTGCAATAAATTTAAGAGCGTTGCTCTTGTGACTGATTCACTAAGAATCAACAGAAAATATACTGCACAACAATATTCAATTTTCATCGTATTTATCTACACAATAGGAAATTTATGATGTATATTAATTATTTACATACATTTACATTATATTATATATTATTACAAAATCACTCGTCATAAAACACATTGGATTTATTATTTAGTATATAGAGAAATCCATGATTAGAACGAACAACTTCTAGAACTGTATTAGCCTTGCATAAAAATATTTAATTAACTCTTCTTTCAACTCATTTAAATAATCCACTGATATTATGGGTATTTCAAATCAGTTTTAACTTTCTTTAAATGGTTTCACAATATGTTGAGATTAAAGATACATATAAGAATACTTCAATTTATGCTCAGTAATCACAAAGAAAAAAAAACCCATATAATTGATATTCGGATTTGAAACCTTTCTCTTTTACTGGAGCGCAAGTTTCAGTATGGTTACCACCGAAAGTGTTGAGAAGTGACTGATGGTTAAAGTGCAACTGAAACTCACCTTGTATTTTGTTTGGGTACTAACTTTGAAATTTTTTTTCCTCCTTCTCTGCGGTGGATGGGGAAAATGCTCATATAGGTATTATTAATTGTATGTGAACGTTAAGTATAAAATGTTGTGGAAAAGCATTATGCTATACGTGTAGATATTGAAGTCGTGCAATAATTGTTAGCTGCTCCTTGAAGCATTTAAATGCCATGAAGAGTACCATCTTCCAAGACTGGTATTTTCAGATTGAGGGAAAAGTAATTATGTTGTGCAATGTTGTGTTGACTTCAACAAATTCGCATTCATGGTTTATTTTGCAGTTGTTTTAGTACTATAAATGATTCGCAGAAAATTGGGACATCAAAATGCTATATTATCAACCTAATTTAACTGATGAGATTGTTTGAATTTTCTTCTAAAAAAGTTTTAAATATGTTTTTAAAATACTGTACCTATTTAACCTAATTGTGATAATGCACAAATTTATAAAGCGTAAAATGTAGGTAGACATTTCAACAAGAAAAAAGCACAGTTACTGTGGTCAATATACAATATACAATATACACATATTGTTATGTAATATTTGCACTTGCAGTGAAAAAATATTACACTTTCGCAAAGTTTCAGTTAATTTATTTTTTAACTACTTAATGTGTGTTACGTTACACGTAAAATGACATTGTCTGATATCACACATTCAGTGGTTAGACTCATTAAATTAAATATGTGTCAAGTTGCTTAAATAAATGAAATGAGAGTCCGGAATATAAGAATGTAATCACTAGGGATCTGTAAGCCAACTTTGAGATCGATGTAATGTGTTTGTTGTTGCTGAATAAGTTGAGGTGTCGAGGGTCTTATCCTCTGACAAAGTGTTAAAGGTATGCAGTTTACTGATCAAATTTAAAAGCAATAAAACTCGAGACACTTAATGCATCCTACTTTTATTTTATTAATTTTATTTTGAAATAGGTGTAGGTATAGGTATATAATTTTCTTATCGTTTAACACTAAAAAAGTGTGGATTAATTAGCTGGAATTCCACAATTCCAGCTCCACGTATTAGGGTCCTCACATTCCAAAAATGATGTGTGCTCAAAAATGTTTCCGGCAGTCCGTCCGTTCGGCCGTCGTATAACGGCTTATAGCGAGAGAACGGTAAGAGATATCGGCTTCCGGTTTTCGCCAAAGGTCATATATCATCCAACCGCTACAAAATGATTTTGAGCTGAAATTTGATAGTAGAGATTAGAGTCGAAGTGTGACCGTATTTGGAATCCAAAGCGACTAATGGCGCTCCACGTTTCAGAGTCCCCACATTCCAAAAAAATATGTTTGGCAAAAGACTTTCCGGCCGTCCAGCCGTCCGGCGTATGTCGTTTTTGCCTTTGTAGCAAGAGAACGGTAAGAGATTTCGACTTCCGGTTTTCGGCAAAGGTCATATATCGACCGAAACACATAGGATTATGATGCCAAATCCTTCGCCCCACCTCCACATCCGCCATTTTGAAACACCCCAAAATCTTATTTTTTAAATAACTCGGCTCATATCGCATGGAGCGGTCTCAAATTTTAACATGCTATAGCTGAGATCACGAAATTTCCAAAACGGGGTTCCACTAGATTCCACTAGATCCTAGCTGTATTAGGACCCTAGGTAATATGGTCCAAAATTTGAATTTTAAATCGGCCTCCGGTTCTACGGGTCGGATTATGTATTAAGACCCGGTTTTAGAAACTTCTAATGGAAAACTATAACTCTTCAATACATCGGAACTTTGTCCGACCACCACTAGTGGCGCTAAAGTCGAAAAGAAGATTTTGAAATTTTCAAAATAAAATATCTCGAGAACGAAACCATGCATTTTGATTAATTTTAGTACGTTGTAGCTGAGGTCGAGACCTTTCCAACGAGGGGTCGCACTACCCTGTACATTCACCTGGACCTGAGATATTAGGATCCTAACTTTAAAAAAAAATTTACTCTTATCGGCTCTACTCTTTACTAGCAACTTTCAGTTGATAAGCATATTGCATTAATTCCGAGGTGATCCACAATTTTAGCTCCCCCCAAGTGTGAACTTGGCATGTCCTTTCTATTATAACATGAAACCTGAAAGTTAGCAATGTGGATTGATTTTAATACTTGAGCAGGATGAATATATAGTGAAATGTGTTGATAATACGACGACTTAAAAAAAAATCTTCGAAGTAACGAAATATCATGTAATGCTGTATGCGAGCTTCTCCGCCTAGATCAAAGTTCATGTGTATTTTAATTTTTTTATCGTAGTTCCCAGTTCTCGGAGTATACCTAACAAACTCATTGGATGATACTTTTGAACTCTGGACTTAGAGACTCCAGAGTGGCGAATACTATGGAATGAGTGTATGTGAGAAGTTTGTTGTCATGCCAAGAATCTAATGTACTTGATGTGCGTTGAAGTTATATTTGCTATTTTAAGAGTTTGCCTTTGGAAAAATAATGATTTTCACACTTCATCATGTACATACATGTACTTTGACTTTGGGTAGCGTGATTGAATGAGAAATCACACGAATGATAAGATCTAAAGGTGGATTCCTTTGTTAAGAGATAATAAATTGTGACTATACTGTTCTCCACACAATTAAGTACGTATGTTTCGTCATGTGTTTTACTAATAAAATAATGCTTTATAGATATTATGCTTATTATGTTTAAAAGTCCTTATAACATATTAATAGTACATTAGAAGATTTTTGCTATGATTATAAAATTTTCTATTAGATTGACAAAATAATAAAAATCCGAGTGGCAATCCTAGATTGCGAACGTGGAATTCTTACAGATTATGCCAAGAAAATTGATCAATTTTTATTACCTATACGTCTTTAAATTTTCGAAAAATTCTTGTTGCCTTTAGCGCCACTAGCAGTGATCGGATGAACTTATAATGTTCCAAAGAATTGTAGAATTTTCTGAGACCTTTCCAAAAAGCATCTAATGATCAAGATTTGACCCATAGAACGGGAGATATAGCCAATATTAAATTTTATATTTAAACCGGTTTATCCCAGCTTCAGGTTTATGTAGAGACTTTTTTAATATATCGTTGGAAAGGTCTCAGTCTAGGCTACAACATACTAAAATTTCAAGAAAATTTATCAGTTTTTTCGAGATATCCTAAAAATAGAATTTCGACACTTTTCAAAATGGCGGATGGAGGGGGATGGGGAGGTCGGCTATAGCGACATCTTGTAATTTACCTGCACTTATGTATGTACCTTTGCCGAAAACCGCAAGTCTCTATCTATTATATAACGGTTCTCTCGCTTTAACAATTCTCCGGCGGACGGCCGGCCGGAAAAATCAATTTTTGGCTATCCACTTTTCCGTGATCAATGAGACCCAAAACACCCCCCACCCCAATCTCAGACCGCTCTGACTACTTTGGTATTTTGCGACCACCGCAATAGTGAAGAATTCCACTAAAAATTGTAGAGGACCTCGTCCAAAATCAATTACATAGGTACACCGTACACGTACACCATTATAACGGTTCACTTTTAAAGGATTGTACCAAAAAAAGCAGTTTGTTGGAGGGAAAATCGCCTATAATAAAGGAAATTATATAGGAAATTATCCTGGCTTACCTATATAGTTTTATCTATATAGTATTATATAATACTCTATCGCAACCCGATGCGCTTCATCTCAAAATGTATAGTTAAAAAAAATTAGAAAATGAATAATTTATATTGGTGATTACTGGGAGTGAGACTATCAGAGTGGAAGGAACCGATATATAACTAAAAACCATACCTATACATATTAATTTCATCCCTATCAATCCCTATCAGTTCAGCGGTTGCAAAAGTAACGTTCATACTGTAGGAGACATTTTTAAGTAGGAAATTTACGTTTATTACTTGCTTTAATACGATTATAACAATAAAAGAGAAAAAGTCATCAATTTAGAAGAGACTTAATTCTAGACTAATTCTCAAAAGCACGCAAAACCAAACCGAGGCACTATGATTCATTTTTCTCTTTACTTCTTGTATTTAACTCCCGCTTTTACCGCTCTAAAAGGTGGTGAGATTTCATGATAAAAGAGAGTCAGTGTGATTGACGTCGATCTCAACAAACACCATTTTCTAAATTGCAAATCTCTCTAAATCATGTGTCTCTCTCGCTTTGATCACTATGATGATTAATTGGAAAAGATATCGGTGGCCGTATTAATTGTCTTCAATATCACTTTCAGGTGAAATTTCGCTGTCAATCGCATGTAACATATTTTTTGAGGGCATAATGGATAATCTAGAAAAGATATCCACATGAAAGGCCTGAAAGTCTTATTTGAGATGATCATTGGATTTGAAAGATAAAAAATCGCAACATTCCATTTACAAAAACTTAAAAACCCTGCTTAGGATATACACTTCACACTTTTTATTAATCATACACTTTTTAACCATGTCAATGGTGTGCGAAAATCTTTTCTTTCTTTTTTTCACATTTCGCCTTGTGTAAGAAACTATATAAGAAAAAAAAGCATACACACACACACTGCCCCCAATATATTTAAATATTATTGAATCAAGCTGACCTACCATTTTATTGAATTTTGAGGATGGTACTCAATTTGCACGGAGTGTAACAAATTCAAATAAGTATTCAGCGCCTATCCTAATACATAAAGCCATCCTAATCCTAATACATCCTCCTAATACATAAAGCCAAGTGTGCATATCTGAATTGGCCTGATCACCCCCAAACCATTAAATCTCGACCGGACGTGATCCCAGGAGCCCGAAAATACCCATGTTCAAAATGTTTGTCTGTGTGTCTGTCTGTCTGTCAGTGTGTTAGCACATCACGGTCAATCGGCTGAACCGATCAGGCTGATATTTGGTATAGGTATAGAGGGCACCTCAGGTTGGGACATAGGCTATATGAAAACTTCCCCCACTTCCCCTATCTGGTACCTCCCATACGAATTTACCCCTTTTTTTCGACATTTTAGACTTTTTGACCACTAAGATGAAGCGCTAGTGGGTTACAATGTATGACGGGAATGATAAGAGTGATGTCCTCTATAACTTTGGGGCATAGAGAAGTTGCCCCGCCATCCCTTATTGGTACCTACCATACAAATTTACCCATTTTCAGACATTTTCGAGTTTTTAACTATAAAAATTAAGCATTAGCTGGTCACGATGTATGATAGGGTTGATTAGAATGGGTTCGCCTA
>CAKKOB020000183.1:38354-78153 GCA_918844115.2 Phlebotomus perniciosus | reverse complement strand
GTGACGTCAGAAACTATCTACGTCACCCATTCCCCGCCTATGTGAAAAAAATGACAGATCGTGACCCATAACCTAAAAAAATGCATTTAGTGGTGCACCTTAGAGCCACAACACGGAGGGAGTAAAAATCAAAACATCTTGGGTCCTTGGGGTATTTGGGACGATATTAATCAAAACAAAACAATAAAATTGGCATTTGACAGCATGGCGCTGCGATCGACTCTTTTCGTTAAGTTGAGAACACTCACCGGCCATTTAAGAACAGAGGGGAAAGTCGGACTCAGATAGTCCAAACCTAATCGTGAAAGCGGGTCGGACTATCTGAGTTTGATCAATTTTTCGAAGAAAATTCGGATTATCTATAGCGTATAAACGTGGTATTGCCCCAATCATATTCCTAGAAATTAAACCGTTACTAAGCGAAGGCGTTATAACGCATTTCATCGCGTTAAAACGCATTCTTAAGCCGATTGAAAGCGTTAGAAGGCGTTTAATCGTGTTTTAACTCATTTAATTGCGTTTAAACTCATTTTAAATCGGTTAAGTGTTTTAACATAGTTAAATTTCGTTAAATCGCCTTTTTAAGTCGGTCAAAAACGTTAAAATGCGTTTAATAGCGTTTTAACGCATTGGAAGGCGTTTAATCATATTTTGACGCGTTTGATTGCATTAAAACGCATTTTAAACCGTTATAAAGCGTCTTAATGTAGTTTAATTGATACTTAATAATAAAATCGAACTAAATTTTTGCTGAATAAACCGTATAAAACGGGCTATACTCAAATTTGATACCTACTCACTTTTGATCCGAACAATCGCAACTGTTTTAGTTTAGCTTACAAACGTAGTCCTATCGCAAATCTTGTTCTAAACAGAGCCCGTCAGTAAAGTTAGAGATTTGACGTCGCGTGTGCAAAGTTGCATCAGAAATCCCTTATGCTAATAAGAGACGAGATTTATAAAGTTGCATCGCACCTTAAAGTTGGGAATTATATAAGAAGCTTGCTTTTCCAAAAATCTGCTTTACCCTTAAGATTTATTTAACATTTTTTTTATTTATTTAAAAGGAATTTATAAAATGAGAGTGAGAATAAAAGAAAGTGAAAAAGCCAATGTTTCAGTCGAATCTATTGATGAAAAAGATAAAAAAGAGAGAAAAACAATAGGTATTAAAATAAAAGCTAAAAATTTATATAATTAAAATCTAGTTTATAAATTTAAAAAAAAATGTATCTTAATAGTAATTACCACTATTTGAAGGAAACACACGTCATTAAGATTTACAGTAAAAAAAAGAACAGAAGAAGAAATATGATAGCGAATTATTTTCTACGGTGATTAATATTGTAATTGAGGGGGTGAATATTTTATTTACGCGAAAAAGATTTTATAAATAAATTATAATTTTAAATAGCGTTGAAAAAAAGAAAGATATCGATTGATCAATTTTATTTGAATGTTAAATGAAAATGAAAAAAAAATGTCGCGTGAAAAGAATTTTAATAAAAAAAATGATATGATCAAATTCAGGGGATTTCGTTTTTATATACGTATTTACATGTAATCGTCGCGTATCGCACACGTTATCGTCGGTTTTAGCGTCGGTCGTTCTTATGGATTTCGTCCCCAAATCCACCGCGTCGGTTTTATCGACTGAGACAAAAATTTCTCTACAAAATACATTATTATTAAAGTAAACAAAGAAGAAGATGAAAAAAGATAATCCCATAAAAGACAAAGAAAAAAAAACTCATTTTATATCACAAAAAGAAGAGAAAAAACAAATTTCATCACAAAAAGATGTCTTGTTTTTCAGGGCATTGCAAAAAAGATAAAAAAAAACAAGAAAAAAAGAGAAAATGTAACAATAAATTTGTAATACAAGAAAAGAAAAAAATGTGATTAATGTATTTTTGTTGAAGGAATTTTTGTTGAGACAAAATGTACTTGTTCGTCGTGGAAGTACATTTCTTTGAAAATAATCATATTGCACTTGATTACAAAAAAAGGAAAAACACAAAAAACTTTTTTTTTCTCAAAAAAGTGCAATGTGATTAGTTAGATTATATAAAAAAAATCGTACGTACCTTATTAAACCAAATTGATAAAAAGATTTGGTCGCGTCGCGTTCTCGTCGCGTTTTCGGGTGATTCTAATAAATTGAGTTATTTATTGAAAAAAAAAGTAATATATGTAATGTAAAACAATAGAGTAGATATTTAGGAATTAACAAGAATTTTATAATTAAAAAAAGAACTTAGGAAATAAAAGTAAAAGAGAGAAAAAACGGTGAGAGAATATTAAGGAGAAGAAGAAATGGAAATATTACTTCGAATATGAATAAATAAATGAAAAGAATTAGATAAACGCAAAATATAATGAACACAAGCGTATAGAATATATAATTTTGTTGAGACATTTTCGAATTATATACCAACATTAAAATGAATGAAAAAAGAGAAATAACTATGAAATGATATTGTATAATTTTATCGTTGTTTGGAAGATGCTGTATTATCCTTAATAAACATTTACATATATTATTATAAAAGAAAAAAATCAAGATAAGATTAAAGGGATAGAAAACTAAAATTTGCAGTTTTTTTTGACAGAATTTAGACCGTGTTCTCGTGGCACAGTCGGCTAGCGCACCAACTGCTTTCATATTCACAGAGCCTACTTCAGTCTATCAAGAGTGTTCCGATCCAAGAACTTGAGCATCAAGACAAAACTCCTACTGTACAGAACCATGGTTCTACCAGTTCTCACATACTCATCCGGGATCTGAGCCCTCAGCAGAACCAACTGCGAACTCCTAGCTGCGTTCGAGAGGAAGATCCTGCGCCGGATTTTTGGCCCCGTGTGTGAGGGAGGGCGATTCCGGATCCTGTATAACCATGAGGTGTATGAGCGCTATCGTGAGATAGAGGTTGTCAAGCAAATACGCCGCAACAGGCTTCGGTGGGCTGGTCACCTTGGATTACGACGACCCAGCCCGCAAAGTCCTTTGGGGGTAAACTCTATGCATCAAGGAGGAGAGGGAGACCAAACCTCAGATGGATCGACGGCGTGGACCAGGACGCCAGCTCACTGGGGATGTCGAACTGGAGAACAGTGGCGCGGAATAGGAAACAATAGCTCGTCTCCTATGGCATGAATTGGTCTCAAATCTTAACATGTTGTAGCTGGGATCGAGAGCTTTCCAAAACGGGGTCACAGAAGATCCCATGTGTAGCCGGACCCTATATTAGGGTCCAAAGTTTGAATTTTTGAGTCGGCCATATCTCCGGTTCTATGAGTCCGATTTAGTATTAAGATCCAGTTTTAGAAACGTCTAATGGAAAACTACAAATCTTTAGTACATCGAAATTTTGTCCGACCACCGCTAGTGACGCTATGCCCAAAACGCCCAAAACAGTTTATTTTTAGATGAACTTGTTCTCCTTCCTTCATAGATAACAATACAATATTATTAATAAAATATTTAAGAGTGTCTCTCTAGAAGCTCAGCCGAAATAATTTGTACCCCTAATTGAAAAATAAGACAAAACCAGATAGGAATATAAAAAATGTTAGATATGAAAGAGAATTAGCTCCAGCAGTTGTCACATCATCACCATCTTTTTGGAAGTTTCTGCCATAAATCCCAAAAGCACGAAGATCATTATGTGGTACGGTGAGTTCCATTGTAATATCCTTAAATGTCTCTCTGCCAAATATTGATTGAAATTTTTAGAATTCTGTACATATTTGAAATCATCAAGGGGGAGATATTATGGATGAGAATAGTCTGTGATCTGTACAGTTGAATGGAAGTGGCTGAGAGTATTTGAAGTGGAAGTACCAATTGATAGAACTTAAGTATACCTATTTATACATATTCTAAAGCCACCAAGGGAGCTTTGAGATATTTTTCAGAGCTTTAAAAGGTTTTTTTTTCAACAACTTTTGCGATTTTTGTGAACTTCCATATTTTATTATATTTTGTGCTTTCGAACTGATTTTATTTGAAATTCTCAAAATTCTTTTGAAGCTTCCGAAATTGTTGAAGCTTTTAATGAATTTTGTATAGCTTTTTTACAAATTTCGAAAAATTATGTGATGCTTCTGAAGAAATTTTTAAAGTGAAAGAAGAGTGTAATTTAATAAATCTTTATTAAATTCTGTATTAATTCTCTAAAGAAGTTAAGAGCTTTTATGAGATATTTCATTGCATACAATTTTTAAGAGTTTTTATAGACTTTCCATAAGCTTTTTCTCAAATGAAATGAGCTGCCGAGAATCTTGGAAAATTGGTTCCCGCAAGAGTTTCCGGATAATTTTCCTTGTCAACCTCACAAACTCACGGAAAAACTTTGCTGTAAAACTCTCCATGTATTGTTTCAGAAAACAAATAAGAAAGTCTTCTTTTCCATTTTACACTTATTTTTCACTTAGGGTTTTTCTCGCGTTTTCATAGTTTTTCTCCTGATAACCTATGATAACAAACAATTTTCTCTCATTGAGGTTATGTTCTTCTGCTACAAAATTTTAGCGCCTTTGCTATAAAACAGTTTGTTTCATTCGATCGATCGCGGACGATTCGCTCTCGCTTCTCTGCTTTTTTCCGCGTTTTCATGGCTTTCCGCGCCGTGGAAAGTATCGCGAATGCCTCCACCAGTGCCGTATTCTAACGTTGAGATGGAAATTCGTCGGATTTTCCATGGAAACTGGTGAAAACACGAGATGTTGTGAGTGAAAAATTTTTCATCACTTCAGAATGACTTTGGGGCTCCGCGAAGTGTGATAGCGCACTCGGAGACCTCACAGGACCCAATCGGATGTATAGTGAAGTGTCTAGTAGTGAAAATGATGTGATAAGTGTCGGAAAATCTGTGAAAATCGGCTCCCATATTTATAGCCCCAAATCAATTCAAATCAATATCCAATTAAGAAAAATTACATAGCGCCCCCGCGGGTTCCCCAAAGGACCCATTTGTATATATCAGTGCGGAGAATAGTGTTGGAAAAGTGTGTAAAAAATAAGTCAGTTGAACAAATAAGGGGAAAATCAAGTGATAATAAGCCCTAGGGGTTCCGCAGGTTGGCAGCGTCACCTGCGGCATGTTTGGATGTATCAGTGCTTGAAGCTGGATGATATTTTCCACGGCCAGCAATTGTTTGAGCCGGAAAATGGGCGAAGCTGCGGCGTTAGGATTCGCTGGCCGGGTGTGAGCAGTGTTGCCAACTTTAGGATTTTCTCCCTAGATTTGGGATTTTCTTGGCGCTTTTAGGTTTGAAAATTTTCATTTAGGATCTAGGAGTTCACATTAGGAGATTCCAAATATTTTTTAGGATCTGTCAAGTAGAGTTGGCAACACTGGGTGTGAGCCACCAGAGATGGCGCGTATAGGCGCCGTTTCATCCCGGCTAAGGTAGGATTTTTTTTTTAAATTTTTTATGAGCGATTATGAGGATATGATTTCCTTCCCTTTTTCTTTGCACAATTTCTTTTGATGGTTCTCTATATTCTTTTAATGGTTTTTGGCGGAAATTAGAAGATTTTAACCCAATAAACATTTATCTAAACATAAAAAAACTAAAGCAATACCAACGAGCTCCAATAGTTAAATGGGATTTGATGCTACGGCTCCACCGTAACCTCCATGGAGTTTTTTCCGGACTGTTCCGAAGAAAGTTCAGCTTAGAATATGGATCAACACATAAGAAAAGCATTGTTTGATCTATATTCTAAGCTGATCCGTAATACTCCCAAGTATCCTATATTTTCCACAATATTGGAAAGCTTGGAGAAAGTTGTTTAAGAATCCCTGGATAAATAAGGAAAAAGATCCGTTTCGAAAAATCATATTTGCAACTTAGTGAGGTTATATCCTTTGTACATATATGGTTTTTTTAAGATCCCGACCATCCCGCCAAGCCTCTAATAATTTTGGAAATGTTTTAAAAAACTTTTGTTAAAAATGTGGAAATGTTCGAAAAGTGGTGTACACCTTTTTGACCTTAATATCTCCCCCTTGGAAATGATACATTATTAATATTTATGTGCAGTTTACTCACCCATTTTCTATTTTCTCCTCACTCTCTTCATATTTAATCTCGTTGAAGTTGATTGGTTGAATGTAATTATTTAAAGTATTAGGAAGTGTCAGGACATATGATTTAGATGGGAAAGTTCCACTGATTTTAATGTATGTAAATGTTATAGCTGGAACAACATTTATAGAAGTGTTGAATCTAAAAAAGAAGATAAAATGAAAATTATAGAAAATCAGAGTGTCTACAAATCAATTACCTGGTAGCGCAGCTATCCAAGTCATTTGTAGTACAGGCAAAAATTCCACAAGAGAGAACACCCCCAGTAGCCACATGGTCATATGTGCGTACTCCATTAAAGACACCCATATGGTATTTGAAATAATCAGACTCTGGCGTGACCAGAGATTCATTGAAGCTGAACTCAAGTTCAAACTTACAGCAGAGAGTATCAAAGCAAAGAGTATCAGAGACACCCTCTTGTGATACATTAATAAGTTTAGTGTTGTAAATGTCCAGATGATCTCGCTTTAGGGTCAAATTTAGCATTTGATCTTCACTGTGAACCTCCGCAACCGGATCATGGGTGAAAGGATCCGTGATAGTGTGAATTTTAGGTACACGAGCCACGAGAAGACGTCTTATGGGAGTGCTGCTCATTATATATGTGAGTGGTCCCTTGCGACCAGCATATATCCCCGATCCTGTACTGCCCACTGAAGGATTACTAGCACCAGCGCCAAGAAAGTTAACATTGTGTTTCCATGCCCACATGTATTGCACTTGTACTGCAGTGAGATACGGCAATTCTGAGAACCACATGGTCGGATAGACAAAGTCTTGAACTCCTTTCCGGATCAAGTTCAACGCAGGTTCCTCAAACAGTACGTCGAAACAGATGAAATGGCCGAAAGTCACGTTAAAATCCGTTGTAAAGGTACTAATATCCGATACGAGTGTAGTGTTAATACCAGCCTCCCCGAAAAGATGGTATTTTCTGTATCTAGAGACCACAGTACCATTCCTATCCAACACCACGTTTGTATTGTACTGACTCAAACCATTCTCGGCGCAGGCTCTTGTATCGTTGAGAGCACTTTGCTCCTCTTCCGTGCATTCGTGTTTTTCTGTTAGGTTGATCACCACATACTTCTTATGAGTCCTGGCAGCGCAAGAGATATTCCTGAGATAAAATTCATACATTTCATTCTCACACGGAGAAATTTGAGCATCAGGATCGGGAACAAATGTTGCATAGTTTCTCATATTGAGCGTAGATTCAGGAAACACCAGAATATCTACATCGCGTGCCTCTTCAGATGCAATAATCTGCATATAGCCCTCCATATTACGCTCAATTCGCTGTTCTCCTGGTTGCTGAAAATTCTCTGGCATGAACTCCACAACTCCTCCTACATAGTCAGATGATTCAGGTGTTGATATCTGTAAAAAATATTACAAAGCAAATACTTATATCAAAAAAATTCATCTTGATTCTGAACACTGAGATATGATACCTAATATATAAGTATATAATCAATTAGTGTTTCAACTACTTTTGTCAAGTCTACTGAATTTTGAGTGTCTCGCACTCCTCTCACTCTTGACATAAAATAGGCAAACATTATGTGATTAAAGCCATAAACATTCAATACTAATTTGATCCTTCAACCAGTTAAGAATACTTCAATTGTCGCACACAACATTTTATGATTGATTAAAAAATAATTCATGATTCTATTGTTCAGTTCAGGCTGATGATCATCCAGATAAGTTAATTGTCTGAAGATTTTATTGTGAAATAAAGTGGAATATCATCACCTGAACATTCACCACGCACACGTAAGATACGAGTATAATACTCGTAATTGCACACAACAAGAAAACACGTAATTCTGCAACAAAAATAATCCTTAAAAATAATGCCTTGAACTTGATTTTACTCTATCACTCACATGCATTGGTATAAAAATCTTCTCTCGCTTTAAATGGCATTTCACATTTATCGCTCGATAAAGGAATTGATAACTTGAAATATCTTCTTATATTATGTTGCTCGAATCTAACCAAAAATAAATATTGAAATGGGAGACTCGACTGATCATAATGCAGTCTCCCCAAGCAGTCACCAATTCCAGGCATATATGAGCTAATCACTGACACAGAAGTCAATGAAATCAGTCTTTGGTCTCATCTTTAATATCTTCTCATTATTTCAGATTATATGAATTTTATTAAAAGCAATATTACTCACCTGATGAGACAATGTAATAAACGCCGCAAGAAAGATATAAACTTTGCCCTCCATAATTTTCAGAACTACCTATAAAGCACAATAATTGAGTTAGGTGATAAGGCGCTTTAATATACGTCTGGTTGGTTACTGAAATCTTTAATAACTGTTCAATTCTTCTTTCATCGGACTCAAAATGAGACAGATACGTGTGTCATTGTGCCGATCTTCAATCATAGAGTCACAAATATATTTTGAATAGAGATGCAATACTATGAACAATATGTATGAGATAAATGTACAACTTTATTTTAAAAATTCAATTTTATCTGAAGGTGGGAGATCATATAGGTACACAGGTCGAGCGGGTGGTGAAAAGTTAACTTAAGGTAAAAAAACATTATCTATTGTATCTCTATCTAACAAATAAATAACTCTATGGTCAGTATCTTGCTCTTATCATTATGGAAAACATGATATGTATTACCAAATGGAAGTCGACAGGCAAAATGAACAGATGTCAAGCCAGAAAAGATACCTACTATTTTGAACTTCTCAAAAAATATGAATTTTTGAAAGATCGGTCAGATTTCTTTATTAACTCTCTCTCTCTCTCTCTCTCTGATCTCTTGATCATAATTATTATCTGTCAGTTTTCTAAATTCTTACTTTCTGACAAACTAAGGACTCGCCGCTTGTGCTTCATCACTTCTGTCTTGCATTGAAAGCTCATCTGAAAAAATACAATTATTTATAATTTATATAATTTAGCACATAAAATATTTTTCTTACTTTGCATGAAGCTAGTTGCCCAAATTCCATCTCCCGCGAAGTGGTAGTCAATCTCAATCATGTATAGAACTAATGCAAGAAATTGCGACTTATTCAAGGATCTCCAATCGATGTGTGTTATAAAATGAATACTTTCACTCTCAATCGCTTCTGATTTCTTCATAATTTCCGAGAGAGGGTAGAAGAGAATATGTATGTTGTTGAAAAGGTCTGTTTGCGTGTAGCCTTGTGCGGTGAGATGATCGAAAACGGATGAAATAGACACGAGTGGAATATGACACCAATTTGGATGCCTGCAGAGGTATTTACGAGTATCTTTGAGGCTACGATTCAATTTGTTGCTCAACATTAAGACAATTTCCCGTCCTTTTGTGGCATCAATTCCATTTTGAGCGTATCTCTGGAAGGATTCTGTGTCGCTGGACAAGATATTGAGTGAGGCACAAAAGATTTTATTATCCTTCAGGTAGTTCAGTCGATGTATTGCCTTATTCTGGTAGTAAATTAAACGTCCGATCCGTGGATGATTCAGTAGCACCCGGAATTCATCAATCTGTTTCAGATAGGCAATGCGGTTAGCCACTGTTCGAGGACCAAGTGTAAAGATTAATAAATTTTTAAGCATGGCAGACTCTGAGATACCGTGCTCTTTGATAATGTCCACTATTTGAAGGATAGACTTATGATTACTCATGAAAATCTTTGGATGCCGGTCCAAAGCCTCTTTTACATCCACTCCTGCTAACTTATCCATGGAGAGAATTTTTGTCATATTTTCAGGGTCTCCAAAAAGTAAGTATCCATTTTTCAGTATTTTCTCGTTTGAAAAATTCATCTCCCTTTTGATCAAATCTATCGCTTCTGACATTGTTTCTATTGGCCTGTGACGAACTCTTCCATAAGAATGCCAAATTTTCTTCAAATCATCGTCACTTGCGTTAATCTTCTGACGTAGAAATTTATCAATGAAGAACCGTCGAAGTTCATTGAGAGAAGCTATGGCCTCTAATTTACTTGCTTCTGGAGGAATCTTTTCCAAATCAATTGTTTTCGCAAGATTTTCAGCCACTCTTACATTTGTCGGAATATACCCGTAAGTTTTTATGAGAGTGACGGGCTTATTCATTATAGTAACGTATTTGTGAAGAATTTTTAAGGTAATTTGAGAAAAAGAGCACTCAGCGAGAACACCATGCCTATTTTTCAGCGTTGTAGAACTCGCAGTAAGAATTGCCGGGCATTTGTTAATGTCGTCCTCTCTAATATCTAAGTGCTGCAGAGTATTGTAGGAATCCTTTATGTCATTTTTATCCAGTACATGAAGCTTTGAATGCCTAGCTAGCATAGAATCACATTCTTTTCTGGATACACCTAAAAAGATTTTTAGATTATTAATTATTTGCCTCAATTGAAACGGGAAATATTCGCTTGGAACGTCCAGAACTTACCAAGTAAATTCATAAAGAATTTACGATCGATTACATCTATTTGTTCCAGCGATGAACACTTCCTCGGTATGCTGACTGTGCTTACGCTACAATTTCGAAGCAAAACGCCACAAAGAGTTCCTATCGAATGCATTTTTGCAATTTTAGGCGATACAAAAACACAAGAAATGTCAAAACTTTTTTTTAGTCTCGTGCGTGGTAGGGGTGGTAGGAGAGGAGCATTCGTATTCCCTATAAAATATCTCTGCAGAAAACAAAAAGAAATCTGTCGAGGTTTTCTGCAAATGTTCGTAGAATCTGCAAATTTTTGCTGACTACTATTATTTGTTAGGAGGTACATATAGGAAAAACTTATTTTGTTGTGAAAACATTAAAAACTTCAAAAGTGATTTAATGAATCAGTGAGTCATTTACCACATGATTATTTAACACATTTAGAGTTTTTTTTATGAGTTCGTGTGGACACCACTGTCGAATGTGGTGGCACGATCTGTGAGCCAGATAATTTAACTTAGCAACCAAGAAGTGCATTTTATTGGGAAACTGCTTGAATGTCTAGAATGTCAATAAAGTAAGGTTAAAGGCCAATCTATTTTGATATTGTAAATGATAATAACATTTGCAAGATATATTTTATAAAATATTACGAAAATAGCAATTATCCCTGATGCAAGAAAGTGTTTATTAATAAAGTGGTCAAATAAAATAATTTTACCAAAAATTAAAATGAACAATTCCAATGTAAAATCAGAAAAAGGGAGTGAAATTTACTGTCAAGAGTGTGGAAGCAACTTTATCGAATGGATTCAGCTCTTGCTACACAGAGAAAATGATCATAATTATTACAAATGTAAAACCTGCACAAAAGAGGAAACTTCTCTTGTGGACTTTGAATATCATCTTCAGATTCATGGTGGATTAAAACTATTCAAATGCAATATCTGCCATGAGAATTTCTCATTTCTCTCTGAACTAAACGATCATCTTCCGAGTCACATACCAGATAAAAAAAATATCCTCGAGGAAAATCAACAATTCGAATTAGATGTGAAACCAGAAGAGAATAAAATCAAGACAGAAAACTTTCAAGAAACTTCAGGTCTTGTTGAAAGTATCAAAAGACAAGAATATAAAGAAGAAACACGAATATTGAGGAAGAGGAACACGAGTAGCTCACGAAAAGTTGGTCGAACTGTTAATCAAAAGTTAAAATATGCTGTACTAGATAAAACCTTTAAATGCCCCCAATGTCCACACAGCTCTAAAACAGCTTCAAATCTAAAGCTTCATTTTCGCACACACAGTGGCGTAAAACCATATGAATGTGCAATATGTGGAAAACAGTACTCAGTAAAAGGCAGCCTGCGGAATCACTTGATTATGAAGCATAGCAAAAGCAAGAAGAAGACTGAAGTGTGTCAGGTCTGTGGAAAAGCATTTTATTTTGCTCAAAGGCTAAAGGTCCATGTTCGCGAGATACACTCATCTCAGCGTGAACGATATCCTTGCTTCGTGTGTGGAAAGACGTATGCATCTAAGGGTACAGTTGCGATACACATGCAGACTCACACAAAGCAATCCGGAGCTCATCCATGTCCCAAGTGCGACAAAACTTTTGATACCCACGTAGCAATGTTACAACATCACCGACATATGCATATAGCGCCGAAAAAGTATCACTGCAACTGGAACTTGTGTACTTTCCGTTCAGTATCACGATCGGTGCTCCAAGAACATCAGCGTACTCATACAGGGGAGAAACCCTTTCAGTGCAGTATTTGCAACACCACCTTCGCTACTAAAGCCGCTGTGAGACGTCATGTAGCTCAGCGGCACAATCCTGCCACATTACAATGTGAATTTTGTGAGAAAGTGTTTAAAGTCTCCGCCACGTTGAGATGCCACATCCGGCGGATTCACTTGGAAAGGAAGATTTCATGTCCTGTGTGTGAGAAGAGATATGCGTCAAAGGGAGATCTTACCAGACATATGAAAGATAGTCATTCTATAAGGCGCAATAAAATGGATATTACATAATAAAATTATTGAATTCACTTACATATATTTTATTTTTAAAAAAGTCTAGAAGTAATCGCATAGTTCTTTAAATTGCATGCTGATAAGCCGCCCAATTATCCTTGCCTTTTGTATTTTCCTCATTTCTCGCGTTATTTCCAAAAATATTATCGGAAATCCTTTAATTTTTTCGACCAAATTTACCATTGGGATTCCATTTCACCTGAATCTGTTAATAGTTGTATAATTCTCGGAAAATAAAATTAACCTTTTTTCATTAACTTTTACACTGATGAGATGAGAGTTTTTCATTGTTTATTGTTTACTTTATTTTGCCTGTGCCTACTGACAGTTGAAGGTTATGCGCATCAAATGTCACATATCCGATCCGAATAATAAATCTATTAATTGAAAATTCATCACTAATTTTTACATTGAATTTCAAAACAAAATTTAATTTTAGATTTTTGAAGATTTACTGTGTACCAGGAGACAATCGGAAACGTATTCAGAGGTAGTATTAATAAGATGAAACAAATAAATATGAATTTACAAAATTAAATGAAGTAGTAATTAACACATACGGTTTTTCATGTATTTCCAGAAATATATATATATATATATATATATATGCTTCCCTGATCTAAGTAGAAAAACAGGCAATCTTTACGTAAAACATGGATTATTCAGACATAAAAGAGGAAAAATCAGAAGATATTCATTGTCAGGAATGTGGTAATACTTTTATAGAATGGACAGAATTGGCTAATCATAGGGAGAATGCTCACAACATTTACGTCTGCAAGTCCTGCCAGAAAGAAGAAACTTCATTAGGGAATTTTGAGCATCATCTCCAGATACATGGTGGACTGAAATTGTTTAAGTGCATCATTTGCCAAGAGAATTTCTCATTTCTCTCAGAACTTAATGAACATCTCCCTAAACATTTATCAGAAGCCAAACTAGTTAAAGAATCGAAAAGTATAGATGAATTTGTTGCCGAAGTTAAAGTGGAGATTTCTGATGAGGAGGAAATTGACTGTGAATTACCTAAAGCGGAGGATGATTGCGATAAAGAGAGTCTTTTAGATGTTGAGAAATCATCTGCTATCGAAATTGATAAGAGTAGAAAAGAAATGAAGAAGCGTGGAAGGCCGAAAAAAAAGAAATTACCTTGGTCACAAATGGAGAAAAAGTTTCAGTGTCCTCATTGCCCTCTCTGTGCAAAAACAGCATCAAATCTGAAACTGCATCTTCGTACTCACACAGGAGAAAAGCCATTCGAATGTGCATTGTGCGGTAAAAAGTACGTGCAGAAGATCGCTCTGCGGATGCACTTGACCATGAAACACGATACAAACAAGAAGAAAACAGAAGTATGCCAATATTGTGGGAAATCCTTTTACTTTGTGCGTAGACTGAAGAGCCATATACGAGAGATACACACTAACCGCGAAAAATATCCTTGCTTCATTTGTGGAAAGACTTATACGAGCAAAAGCAGTGTGGGCACTCACATGCAGAGTCACTTTAAGAACGCAGAAGCTCATCCTTGTCCGCAGTGTGACAAAAAGTTTGATACACACATTCAAATGATGCGACATTGTCGACTAGTTCACATCCTCATTAAGAAGTTTAAATGCCATTGGGAGTCCTGTAACTATAGTGCTCTCAACAGTACAATGCTTCGCAACCACGAGCGGACTCATACGGGTGAAAAACCCTATAGCTGCAAGATTTGTAGCAAGGCTTTCAGCTCCCAGAGTGGTTTGGCCCTTCATGTATCTCACAAGCATGGAGTGCCATCTCATCAATGTATGTTCTGCGAGAAGTCCTTTAAGGTGAAAGAAAGTCTTAAAGTTCATATGCAGCGTGTGCATGAGGAGAGAAAATTTTCCTGCTTAGCTTGTGACAAGAAATTTGGATCGAATTCAGATGCGATGAGACATATGAGAGATACCCATTCCTTGGGAAAAAAACACAAACTTTAGTACCATTAGAGGAAGTTTGAAAGTAAATAAGTATATATTAAAAAAATGATTTTTTATATGAATAAAATAAAAATTCGTATTTTTTTTTACATTCGGAAAATTCAGAGGTTGAATGGAGAGAATGTTTCACTTCAAGTGAAGTGAATGTGATAGGTCCAATATTAGTGAATAACATTAGAATCAGGAGAGGTTATCACCCGGAATTTCACTTAGTACTTACATCATACTCACTCGCAATCAGTACATTAACAGTGAATTTTCATCGCTTTTCACCGATTTTCACCGATTTCCAATACCAGAATTATCACATCAAGTGTTTGTGATAGTATCACATAACGTCTCTCGATTCCACCTCAGACTTTTCTTAATGACTTTCTCGGCGGGAACCTACTCTGAACACACTCGGTCATTCCATATTTTGTTGGTAATTTGAAGATGACCATAAGATTGCGTTAAAAAGATGATCATTCTTTCAGATTAGGATGAGGCTCCCCAAGCTCCCCAAATCAAAAAATGAATGAAAACTCCTTCCTACTTACTATAATAAATTAAGTTGTTGTGTCTTTTTTTTATTTTAGCATATTGAGCAATTTCCATTCGCTTTCTTCACAATAAAAAAAACTATAATATATAAGAATGAGGTTTTAGTGTGGATGATCACCATATAGTTTTAGGGATTTTAATCTCAATAGCGGTAGGAAACCTCAGTATAACATCGATAACATCACATTTTCCTGTAGTTTTTATTGTGGAAATTCTCATAAAAAAAAAACAATGAAAAGTTGTAGGAATTTGCCAAAAAGGACAGAGCAAATGCACTGAGGTTTAATTCGTCAATTTTTTGATCAAAATTTGGTGAGTGACATTGCAAATTGGCATGCCAGAACTGCCATATCCGTTTTTGACGCACTTTGAAAATGGAAATGAGCATGTGTGTTCATCGTATTTGACCGACATTGTTTTGAGTGCATATGTCAGATTTTCAACCTTTCCAACCTACAAAAAAATATAATAATCAAATCACAAATAAGTATAAATTTTTGAGTGTCAATGAATCAAACAAAAGTAGCTCCTGAAATGGAATTTTTCCAATCTCATGTTAAAGAAGAGATCACAGAAGACATCCGATGTACTAATTGTGGCCAAAATTTTATGGAAATTGCAGAAATTGAGAAACACAAAGAAATTTGCAACAATACATCATATTTATGCAAAACATGTTGCAAGGATGAATTCTCTCTTTTGGAACTTGAGTCTCATCTGGAGAAACATGGAGGATTTAAATTCTTCAAGTGCATCATTTGTCATGAAATTTTTTCGAATCTATGGGAGCTTAATACCCATTTACCTATTCATCTTTCAGAAGAGAAGTTCACTGATAGGGAGACTGATGGTAATAAAAATTCTGCAAATCAAGCAGTAGTAAAAAGAGAGGAACAGGACTATGTGGCTGACCAGAATATTGACAATGATGCTTTAAATAGTCCGCCCATGGACAGTAGAATATCTTCTGACAGAGATGTTGTGAATATGCCTACGAACAGAGAAAAGAAGAGGACTCGAAAACGTGGGAGGCCCAAAAGGATGACTATAAAAACTGTAGAAGAGGAGAGGAAATATCACTGTCCACACTGTTCTCACAGATCCAAAACGTTCTCCAACATGAAGAAGCATATTCGTACGCATAGCGGCCAGAAACCATTTGAATGTGCCATGTGTGGGAATCACTATTCCGACAAGTACGCTTTAAGGGATCACCTGCTCATGAAACATGTCCGGATGAAAAAGTTAAAAGAGGTGTGTCAGCACTGCGGAAAAGCCTTCAAGCTTCGCAAAGGGCTGCTAGTTCACATCCGCACACAACATATGTCTAAGGAGAAGTACTCTTGTTTTGTTTGCGGCAAAATGTACGCTTCCAAAAATAGTGTTGATTTACATATTCGCATTCACAGCAATGAACCAGGCAGACACTCTTGTCCAAAGTGCGGCAAAAGCTTTGATCGGCGAGACCTTATGCTTCAGCATCATCGACATATACATGTTGCTCCCAAGAAGTTCCAATGTAACTGGGATTCTTGTGCTTTTCAATCCGTCACACAAGCCGCTTTTGTACTACATCAACGCACTCATACTGGTGAGAAACCCTTCCAGTGTGGCATATGCGATAAGTTATTTAAGAGCAAGATGGCTGTATCACTACATACAATCAATATGCATAAGCCCGCTTCCCTGCAGTGTGGATTCTGCGAAAAAGTCTTCAAGCTGCCTTGTGCACTACGAAACCACGTGCGTCGTATTCATCAGGAGAAGACTCTGCCCTGCCCGTTCTGCGACAAGAAGTACGGCTTCAAAGCGGATCTCACGCGTCATGTAAAAAACAGTCATTCAGTTAAAAAAATGTAGAAACGCATTTCTCAATAAATACAACACAATATCTGAAAGTGAAACATATTTATTTACAACTTAAACTTATGATAAAGAACTTTATCAATATTAAAAAGATTCTTTCTTATGCCACTGACTTTTGATCCGCTGATTGGGCAGCATCCGTAGCAACAAATCCTGGTGTTAGCTCTTCATCAATGTCCATTTCAATCGACTGCAAATGTAGCAAAAAAATTGTTTAGATAATATATACATATACAATCAGTACTGATTAAACCTTTACAAATAAGTTGGAAATTTTTTTGGAATTAATTGGAGTGTATTTGACTAGACGAAACTTTTACGCAACTTTTTAAGAGAATTCTGCGCGATGACGAGATATGATGATGTTAGAATTTGAATTTTAACCAAATTTTAACTTTGAAATTAGTTTCTACATTTCATTATTTTTAAATGCTAAAATTGTTATCAATTATTCAAGTTTCTTTGTAAATAAACAATTAAATAAAACTTTTTTCTTCTTGTAATCTTGAAGTTCATAAAAAGTTATTATAATATTTTTTACAGTAAAAATGTGGTACCTCATTTTGAACATTCTCAGGATTCTCAGCATCATTTTCAAAAGATTCTTCTTTGAGCTCTTCAGTTGAGATATCTTGATCCTGAACAGCATTCCTCCTTCCCCGACGACGTTTGTGCCGAATTGGCAGATCCATGTCATGGTACTTCCTATGCACCTCTAATGCTTTCTCGTATTGGAAGCACCTTTTACATATTTCACACTCATAGGGTCTGGCATCCTTGTGTTTCAATCGAAGATGAGCTGACAGACCACATCGATGCTCAAATTTTTCAAAACATACTGGACACTCCGTGGACTTTTTTCCTATGGCGACAATTTCTGGTACAGCATCACATTCTTCGGAAACTTTAGGCTGTTCTATGGGTTCTGTGGGTGTCTTGGGAACTTCCGCGGAAACATTATTTGTTCTCTCTTCTGCAATGACTTGACTGCCCTCACATGAACCATTTTTGTGTCGTATAAGACTGGGAAGGGAAGAGAAGGAAGCATTGCAGTGTTTGCAGGGGAACGTGTCCACTGCGTGCATGGTTGAAAGATGTTGACCCAGTCCTCCGGGCTTCCCATATATTCGTCCACAAAAGTTGCACTTGCACGGTATGACATTGTCCAGCATAGCCACCCAATCATGCGTAATGTTATTCCCACGCTGAGCTGCACTCGTATTAGTCAGTCTACCATCAATGCCATTTACTCGACTCGTTCGCTTCGGAAGGATTTCCTCTTCCGAAGATGGACTGGGACTCCTTAACCGCTTCAATGACAGCTTCGGACACTCATGGTTTATCCTGTTGATCTCAGAGCAAAAGACCTTCTGGCACAGTTCACAATTAGATACCTTGCGATTTTTGTAATGACGTACTAAATAAATGGGATAGAGATATTTGAGATCACAATCCTTGCAACGGAAGTATTCACCGACCCTTTTCAGATGTGTGGCGATATGATCATTAAGCACATCCCGCTTGCCCATGATTTTGTCACACAGTGGACATTTTTGTTCTTCAATTGTAGTCGTTGACGTCGATGCAGGCTTCCTGGCTATCTCCTTTTTCACCGCAAGCTTCCTCTCCTGTCCAACGAGGGCTATTTCAATTTCAGAATTCTCCATCACCCTCTTAATAAGGGCATCATTTGCTTTATTCTCCAGTCCTGGCTGATGTCTCTTCACGTGTTCCTCAAGCTTTCCATAGGAACAAAATCTAACTGTGCACACATCGCACTTCAGATCCTTCCGGCGTCTCAGATGAAATTCCAACATTTTCTCGAAAGGGAAAGACATACCACAAAATTTACATGTGAATGGTTTGTCTTTATGTGAGTGAAAAATGTGAGCCTTCAGCGCCCCACGTGCTCGATAGAAGTTGGGACATTGCTTGCAGGAGAACACGCCATTCTTCTCTGTGTACAATCCCTGGAAGTATTTATCGTCCTGCATCATCATGGGAACAGGGTTCTCTTGCATTTTCTTTCTTCTTATTATTAGGATATTTCCATCAGATCTGGCAATCTCATGTGTTTCTTCGGACTTTCCAGGTAGCAGCAAGTGCTTCCCCAACATATTTCCCTCGGACACGTTAGTCGGAATGATTCCCCGTTGCCCACCACCTCGCTTATGAAACTTTTCATGTGCATCCACTTCAGCTTGATTGCGATAACGATGTGGACAATATCTACAGCCAACGGGAAATGAGGCTCTCTGACGATATGCCAAATGCATATTCAATATCTTTGTGAAGGCAAAGGCCTTCCCACAGTGCGGACAGATGGTAGTCTTTTCTTTGTGAGTATGAGCCATATGAGCTGCCAGAGCGCCTTTTCCGCTCACCACTTTGCCACACTTTGAACAGGAAAGTCTATCTTCGATTCCCTTGTCCACCTCACTAGTAGTCTCTTTTTCACTTGATCTTTTGAAATGTTTGTATGGTTGATTTATACTCTCATGTGATTTGCTCATATTCCGTGTTATTGGCGGTGAAAGAATAGAAAAATTCGGCTTTACCTCACTTTCATCCCTCTCGTGATCTCTCATGTGTCTCCTCAGTAACTTAATGTTGCAGAATGGCATTGCACACTTTGGACAATTTCTTTCGACAGTTTTCCTTCTGTGTGCCTTTAGGGCAAAATCTCCGTTGAAATTTGTCTTACAGTGAGCACACATATGACCATCATTGGATGATTCAGACTTTACATCCGCCCTCTCATCGTCATCATGTGGATCCTGTGGGATATCCTCATCTGTATCATCCTTTGTGAAAATTTCATGTCCCTCATATACCCGCAACAGTGAATCCTCAATCAGTTCCCGTTTCACGGTGGTATCCAAAGTAATATTTATGCAGTCATTGCATTTGTAACAAACCTCACCTTGAAAATTCATGATATTCTCTGCATTCGGTATTTTCAATTCCCTATTGCATATCAGACAAGAGTGTGAATTGACCTGTGCCTCTGGTCCTCTTACAACATGATCAGCACAACCTTCTTCCTGACTTTTCATTAGGCTCTCTCGTTGAATCGCGTGTTCGGTCAAGTGATCATCTAGGAGTTTGCTGGAGCAAAATTTTTGTGCGCACTCTGTGCAACGTACTCCTTTGCGGGTCTTCTTGTGTAATTGTAATAGTTTGAAGTACTTGAAGTCCAGCCCACATCTCTTGCATGAGAATTTACTATCTTCCATACTGGAACTTGCTCCTAAAAGAGGGATAAACAAAACAAAAAAAAAGTTGTAAAAATTATACATATTTTGGTGTTTAGGAATAAATATTTTGTTGAATTATCTTGCGTTTAGATTTTATATTATAAAAGGATATAATACCACTTTGTCCTAGATTTAGATCTCTCACGTATCCTTCGGAGTTGTTCTCATCATTGCAATCATAAGAATGTTCCTCTTCGTAAACCTCCACGAGATCACTTTGTTCTTCCCTCTTCATCCTTTCCTCTGTGGTAAGCATTTCAACGGGTTTCAAAAGATTGCTTGGATCAGATATATTCCTTGAAGAATTTTGACTACCATCTAGATGTCTCTTCCAGGCCGCTGCGGAGCTTCCCATCCCATTTGTCATGAAGGAGGAGGAGAAAGACGGTGTTGAGGAGTGATTATCAAAAGTGGCATGATATTTGAGATGGATGTTCAATTCGAAGAGTTGAAGGAAAATCTTATCACAAATCTGGCATTTGTAAACTCGGACACCGCCATGCAGTTGCACATGATACTCTAGATTCCGCAGGAAGGAAAACTGTTCGTGGCACACCTCACATTTATAGGGTTTAGCGCCGGAATGACACCGCTCATGAACTTGCTGCTGCTCCTTGGTACAGAAGCCCCGTAGACATTGTCTGCAGTTGTAGATCGTCTCGAGATTATGCGCTTGATGGAGGGCTGAGTGATGCCGGAAGGTGTCTGTTGACAGATACCAGGTTTCGCAGTATTGACACTCCAAAAGAGGCACCTTGGGAGCATCCCTTGGCAAAATGGGCTCTTTGGTTATCTCTAGTCCACCATTGATATGCAACTCTGGTCTCTCCGCACACAAATCGGCATGTTGAGATGTTCCAAAAGTTCCTACAGAGTCTTCCCCTCGCATCACGTCAAGTTCGGCGTTATCAAGCTCATCATCATCTTCAGACGGCATTATATCCAATTCCTCCGTGGTAATCATAACATCGGGATTCTCATCATCTATAACTTCTTTCTTTATTATCATTCTGCTGCACTTTCGCGAATCATAAAGTGATTTTTTCTCAAAATTCCTTGTAAAAACACTTTTAATAAAAAAAAACTTACGCTGTCAAAAAAATGCGAGCAAGAGGTTATTTTATTCTACCGAAACTACCCGATCCAACTCAACGAATACCCGAGCGCGAACGATTTCGTCGTCACTCGCAAATTTTTCCCGCTGAATGAAATTGTGGCGCTGCATGAAATGTTCGTTCGCGCCGCGCGGTTTTGATCTCGTCAAATCTCAACGATGCCCACCATGTGCGCCTTGAATTGATGATCATCATCTTGATTATGGTGGAAGTCCTGAGATAATCCATTATACCGAAAGATTGTATGTATTATGGATTCTTGCCAAGAAGCAAAATTTGTTCCCAATCCTAACTAGAAAATTTTGATAATGAATCGTTGAAAATGAAAATGAATGGGATATCCCGCCTTTTTTACATTTAGCGGTTCTCAGATTTTTTTTTTTGGAATAAAATTAAGTTGCCGGCGTTTGTAAACGCGGGTTAATTTTCCATATATCTCATTTATAAACTCTGCTTTCTGGCCTTGTAGCTTGATACCTAGCTGGGGCTGTAAAAATTAAAAGACAATTTTTTTTGTTTTCTTGCGAATTGTGATAATAAATTTATACCTAGTTGAATGTTCTAAAAACTTATTATTATGATGGAAGAGAATGTTCTCACCTGGTAAAAATGATGGAAATGAAGTTAACTTATCGGTCAGGTGGGATGTTTCTCGCTTACAGGTTAGTCTATTGATTTCTTGGGCGCCGTAATTGGACTTATAATGGCCCTCAGTCCGGTAAGAGCGATGATCGACGTGGGAAGTTGTGACCCAGTTGTTGGGGTCAGATGGTGTCGTTGGCGGAAATGTTGCCTTCAGTAGGAGCGCCCTGGAGACTGAGTGTGTACCCGGAATTGGGGATGATATATGCTTGTGTATCATCAAAAATCACATCCATTTAGTATAGTGATTGGGCTTTGATATCACGGAAATAAAATCACAAATGCTCTGGTGATACCTAAATAGGAGACACTTACATAAGAGAAACCCCTTTACGCCACTTTAAGCTTTAATGCTTTATAACTTTTACAATATTTGTCTGACTGAAATCATATTTTTAGAGATGCTTGGAAACATTGTTTCCAATATATACCTACAAGATGATTTCCCAAGAATTTTAGGCTATTTTCATACTAATTTTTTTTTGCAACTATACATGTTTCATCCCTTTCCGCCACTTCCGTAAATCACGTTTTGGAGGTTCTAAAATTGAATTACATTTCTTTTAATTAAACATTACATACAAAATAATATACTCATTTCGTACTTTTCCAATCTTTTAATTATTGTAATATCAGCAATTTATTTGTGGTTTTGGAAAGCGGTGTAGGGGCGGAAAGGAATTCTGCCTACATCCTGTTCAATTCTTAATTGTTCCATTATTTTCATTATTTTCTTTTCACGTACAAAATTTAAAATGCATATAAAACTTGTAGAACTCTCAAGAAACTTATGAGAAAACACAGAATTGAGAATGACTTTTCTTTATTATAATTTATAAATTCAAAATTTATTTTTAAATTTTCTTTATTAAGATTATAAATTTAGAAAAATATAAGTAAAATGACCAATAAAAAGAAAAAAAAAATACAAACAAGTGTTTATGATACAATATATATAATCCAAAACAAATTTGTGAACATTTCTCGTTGGCATTTTTGGACCAGTCTTTTTCTGCACGATTAGAATCTTCATTGTTGATTATTATCTCATAATTAAAAAAAATCGTTTAGGTACTACTAAAATCATAAATTATCGTCTGTATGATATTGTATTTTTTTTTAATATAATATTCCTATACAAATTATATTGATAGTCGATAAACGGGGTGTTAATGTCTAGTCTAGAGGACCTCAAAGAAGTAGCACCGAAAATAGGGGATCAATGGGTGGAAAAATTGAGCGAAGCATTATTCTCTCTTTTTTAAAACACTACTACAATACAATTATATATTTAAACATTATATCTATATATATTTGTGGGATTTGGCATCTATTGCCGCCGTCCGTGGGCCATGCCGCTCCTTTCGCGACTGTCCTCGCGATGGTAACTGTTTCTCATTGGTGGAGACGTGCCATTGGTATTGCTTGTGCTCGTTGGAGCTGATACTCGTGTCTTTCTCGAGCGCTTGAACTTGGCCATATCTTCCCCAAAGACGTCTCCTGTTCTCAGTGCTGAGATCAAATCATCAAACTCCCCTTTGTTGTCCGTTGATGTGGCGCCCTTCGACGGGCTACTGGATGATTTAAGGCCCAGGTTTTTCGCCATGGAGCTGAGGATACCGCCTTCTTTAGATTTGCGCTCAATTGTGCGTTTCTTCAGCTAAAGAAGAGTATTTTTTTTTAACTAAGATCTTTTATATATCTATTACTTTTTCTTACCTCAGCTTCTTGTTTGGCGCGTTTTTCCTCCTCTTCTTGGCGACGTTTAAAATTCTCATTGTCCTGTCGTGCCTCCATAAAGGCAATTAGGAAGGTATCGAAGATACCGAAGAATTCATCTGGCTGTACGACTGCCCCCTCCTCACCAAATAATCGAACTGCTCGATCGAATCTATATATAAAAAAAAATAAGAGTTACAACACAATTCATTTATAATAATCATACTCAATGAAGTATCCCATCACCTGGTCTTCATATCCTGAAATTTATCTTCCAATTCAGCTAGTCTCACTGTTGCTTGGGCGTGAAACTCACACATGACCGGTAAGAATCGATCGACACTCTGAGGTGTTCCTGCACTGCGATGAAACTCTATCTCCCGTGTGACCTCGGCCAGGCCACTTCTAAGCATCGATATGTCTTTATCCATCTCGGCGAGAGACACTTTACTCGCTTCACGAATGTGTGGCAGATCTTCGTCTAGCTTGAGGAGATCCTTGAATTTCTTTTCTACAATCTGGACGAGGTAGTGCAACAACGTAGTGCCCTTCACTGAGCTAGATTTTGTGTCCGCCAGTCGATTAAGTGAGGCTAGACGGAAGCCTGAAGCGTTCCCGCGAGCACCACGATTCATGTAGTTTCCTAGCGCTAAGACAATTTCCAAGAGCTTCCGGAGACGCCTCGAACGTGCCACTTCACGAGAAGCCTCCATGACGCTTGTGAGGCGCGGTGAGACTTCATTTACGGTCACGTGGAATCGTTTTTTGTAATGCAAACTCCTTAAGCGTTGCTCATAGTGAGGGATCCTGACAAAATTACACAATAATTTTAGTTAGTATTTGGGGGTATAAAATTTTTCAAGAATAGGTATTTCAAACAATACATTCTTACTTTGATATTTCGAAGAGAAACCGATCGGCTCTTGCCAGAGATTCAATGTCCTCCGTATGTTCATCCAGAAGTGCTCTCTCCTCTGCTGATGGAGTGAATTTTAGGAGCTGCTCGACCATGTCAATGGGCAGTTGCTCACTGGAGTCCATGGAGAGTATACCCTTGCTTATCTCTTCGTCAGACATCTTGAGCTTGCTGAGGAGAATCGTGCAGTTCTGCGCTCTTCGCCCATCGATCACTGAGAGTATCTTTGCCCTGCTCTTCCCAATTAAGCGGAGATCTTCAATCGACCCGTCGTTCTGTCGAGAAAAGGATTTTTCATTTTCAAAAACTGTAACCAAACATTTTGGAGGTGGGTATTATCGGGCATTTAAGGTAACATCCAGTTGAAGTAAGTATGAGATATTTGAGGGTGATTTAGCATATTTATAGATAGTATTGAAAATGTGATTGTATAAAAAAAAACGCAATAAAAATGCTCACCGTGACTCCGTTCTTCTGATACGCCGAGAAGAGTTTGTCAATATCTTCTAGTCCCATAGTACTGTACCACTTGGACTCATCTAGCTCGTTCCAGATCGTCCCGTTAACTTTAGCGTCTGGAAGTTTTGACCAATTGAAACTCTTAAGTGGATTTGAGGGCTGTGGCACATTTTTCTTGGGCAGCTCGAATTTGGCCACCGCTGGTGCTGGGCACATGGACATCGGCATCGGCGGTGGAGGAGCTCCGGGCGGTGGTGGTGGTGGCATGGGTAGTAAGGGTGGAGGGGGAGGGGGGGCAGCAGTGGTTTTGGGACTGGTAGGTGGTGACGCTTGTCCATTGCACCCATGTAGTCCGGCCACCTTCTGGTCGTCTGGGATACTGCCTTCAGTGACTAGACGTTCGAGACGTACGCGTTCTTGATGCTCCTGCATATAGCGATGCTGTAGATCCTCAACACGCATCTCGGCATTGAGAGCTCTCTGTACGGCCTGAGAATGATTTGCACTCTCTTTCTCGAGACGCTCCCTCATGCGTGCCAAGCTGGTCTCGAGATCCTCTTTTTCCTGCGTACGAAGATCCAATTCTTGCTCCTTCTTTGCAAGCTTAGCTTGAGCATCGAGATTTTCTTTTTCGAGTTCTTCAGCACGACTCCTTGCTGCTGTTAGTTCCTGCTCTTTTACCAGCAACTTTACGATCTTCTTCACGTCGATCACAAGAGGCGCCACATCAGGATCTTGAGGTTTTGGTGTACTAATCTGATCGGGATCAATGTCACTTGAAGGACGTGCATCTGTCTGAAGAATTATCTGCTGCACCACTCGATCAAACATTAGCCAGTGTTGATTGTTAGCGCTGGTGACTAAAAAAAATCAGCAAAAATATTAGGTATATACAGTTAAAGGATATTCTGTAGTCAGAAAAGATCAGCCAACTTACATGGAAGAAGAAGCATGTGCTTAAGCAACGACATAAGGTGGGGATATGCAGACGAATGGCTCATTTTCCTGCGGATTGCCTCAAACATTGCTGTGGCACTTTTGGTGTCTACATGTTCTTGGTTGAATTTCCTAGATAGCTCCTTTTCATCTTCCGTGCGTACCATCTCGAAAAAGTCTAAATGACGATCCAGTGTCTCATTTTCATGCTTTCGTAACTTTTCAATCACCGGCTGGATGCCAAGCATGAGAAACTCGTAACGTAGGTGTAGCCTGAATTCCAGATTCTCCTGACCGGGACCGTAATTTAGGACGGCATTTATAAATGACATTATAGCCGTCTTGAGGTTTACATCGTCCCTGTAAGCGCCAGTTGAGCGATCTAAATCATTTATAATGCTCTGGAAACGTGTACGCTCAGCGGCGAACTTCTGGAAGTGATGCATAGCAATGAGGACTTTTTTGTGCCCACCAGGGACGAGACACACGGCTCCAAGTATCTCCAACGCTGCCACCTTAGTCTTCACATTGTCCGCTGCCAAGGATCGTGCGATTGTGTCGATGCTTGTGGGATGGGCCATCACGTGTGCTCTGCCTGTAGAATTATTCATTAACGCCTTAATGCATCCAATGAGACTAGTGTGAAGGCCACTGTTGGCCACTCGCCAGTCGAGGTTCTGCAGGAGATCCAGTAAAACTACAAGCCCATTAAGTTCCACAAAACGCAGGACGAAACTATGAGCAGAGGTGCGGAGGGCAGTCTTGAGGGCATCCAGTTGAGCTGAATGTGACTCGATCTTGAAGTTATACTCATGGCAAGGTGAGTCCTCGGGCTGAGCCATGAGCTGTGTTGACATGTCTCGAAGACTGTTTATATAATGTTCAGGTGTGGGTGGCACTGAGGCTACTGTGGCACCCTCATCTTGATGGCTTTTTCTCGAGCAATAGATCTGCCACTTCTTCTGAGCGGGCAAACTTAACATAGCTGCCTTGTTGGGTGCCGTGAGATCCAACTCCTCCACCAACTCCGCGAATTTGGCATCCAGCTCATCAACCGCCGGCATGGGTTGTGTCGGAGTGATAGTCTGAAGTGTGAAGGCGCCCTCCACCACACATATCTCCGGTGGTTCGTCATCCTGCAGAGATGAAACAAGACAAATCAGTTAAATTGGTTAAATTGCTGTCGCCACACTCGTGGGTAATTAATTAGTGCGAGAGTGTGGAACTCAAGAGGCAAAATACATCACAATCATTTGACTCTCAATACTTTCTCTGGTCTTTGGACTTGGCATCAAGCTAAGCGATCGAATGATCGAAATTCCAATGTGCTAACAGCACTATTGTGTGGATCAACAAAAAACTGCCAAATGAGGAATTTCTTACGTGTATCTCCCTCTCACTCTAGTGACCTTTGGTGAAACTTCATAAAATGCGCGTAACCCAAATCAATCTCTATAGGTACTATAATGCTTATATAAATGGGATTTATTAGGATCTCTAATACCATAGAATTCTATAAAATGTTGGAAAATAAATATATAATTTTTCCAGACGATCGATTGTTTAAATAAATCTCTATAAATAAAGTTTCAAGAAGTAATTAAAAAAAACCACTTTTAGCGATCCTAACATATAGCATTCATATATAAATAAAGAATAAGTCCAGATTCTGAAGATTATTATGGACATTTATATTTAGGACATTATGGAGATGGAGCTTCGTAATGTGTGGCCTATGATGGTGGTTGGGAGCTTTGTATCCTGCTTTGGGTTTATATTACATACCTATAATTTATAAAATAGGTATATATGATATTTATAAAGAATATATAAAAAGTATCTAATAGTGGCTATTTAAAAACAACACGAATGTTTACCTACTGCCAAAAATTGTAGGCAAAACCAAATTGCATCTTATTCCGTGTTTGCAACAAGAAAATCACATCTCTCCAGGAGATGACCACTAAGAGTCGAATCAAGCACTTTTACAAGTATGGAAAGAGAAAGATACTTATCTCAAGAAAAGTATAAAGCAAATGAGATGAGTGAAATTTCTACTAAAAATTTTTCATGACGAGCAAACAAACTCATTTCTCTTCTCTCTAATCTCCTACTCTCTCTCTTATACTCACTAAACTCTTAGTAAGATTCACAATCCTTTCTCCACTGAAATGTGCAATTGAAGCCATTGAAGTCAACTTAAATTAGAGTTGGGTCGATTGTCTACGATTTTCAATAATCTTGGCATCGACAAGTATTGTTTGATGATAATTTGGGAAGTTTCTCGCATGTAAGTCATGAATTTTACTCCACACAAATTATTCATAAATGAACTAAGATAAATTTTTATTATATACATATTTAAATTGGAACCCTAGATCGCAATGATCGAGAAAACTGCAGGTAGTCAGGATTTTTACATTATTACTTTCTCGGGTATTGTATCCTGTAATCTAAATGTATATCGAAGGTGCTAAAGCTAAATGGTGCTAAATTATCACAATATAATTATCACAACTAGATAGTGACACGATAGTTTTGATTAGAACCGTTGAAATGAATGAATTCAAAATATAGGTTTATATACTCATGTAATGCCTCTACCTATAGGTACAACAAATAGTTTACTCGTAGTTTTTGAGTAAGATAGAGGTGTTCAATGAACAACGGAGTCATCTAGTATCTGTTAAAATTTCAGTGTGGAATGATCGTGATGAGGTGTGGATTTATAAGATATACTATTGGCATTATAGTGATTGTTATGAATCTCATCTGCAGTATAAAGCACGTTTCTCTTATATTTCGTCCTCTCACTCGCATAAGAAAATGCACAAGCGAGATAATGTTGAAAATCACAACGGGGGCGAAATTCAAGAGTGTCTTGCAATGAAAATGAAAGCGTACTCTCCATCTATTATTTCCCATCATAACACATTTTATTCCATGTTGTGTTTCTCAAATGGACACATTGACTGAAGGCTATAAAATTCATATTAAAGGAAACATAGCGAATAGATCCAATAATGCTTCGATTGCAAGAAATATGTAACTATGGAGTTTTTTCAACACATTAGACTTCAGTGCCGCCCTCCATCTTCCATCTTTTAACACTAGAACTATATCAGAACTATCAAATTAGTTCGAAATTACCACAACCGATATATTATATTATAATTATTAAAATTATCTATAATTTTTGAAAAGTTGGGAATATTTTTAGAAAATATTTTTCATTGACAATTTAATTTTATCAGTAGACCTACAATTGACAACTCCCTTCCCTCCCCACTTGTGGTTATCGCTTAAAATTTCCATCACGAGGGGTAGAGAATTTATTCAACTTCATTAAAAAAAATTCATCACAATCGATTAATAAAAATTGAAGGTATTAATATGTGGTTAAAGCTAAAGTGTCCAGCTTGATAACTATCTCTTTTTCTTGATAACCAACTCTTAAGCACGATCGTTCTTAGAAGTATTTTTCTCCGGTAGTACTAGTGTTAATATACATACGTGGCGTTTCGCATCTCATGGTGGCGTAGTTTATTTTGTGGTTTGAATCAGTAATAGAGAATTTGGTATAGTAAAAGAAAATTTTTAAAATGACCTCAAAGAATGGTTAATATAAGTGAAATTACTTGAAAAAATTTTGTCCTCTGTCCTATATTGTATAATACACATTGTACATAACAAATTGCATGAGGATGAGAATAAATTAAACGCAATGCGCGTAAGTATTTTTCCCTAATATTCCTTAATTCCTTAAGCACTTGAAACTAACAAGATCTGAGCCATGAAGAGTCCCACCCGCTGCACCAATGTACAACTCCCACGCAAGAGGAGCTTCAAATCAATTCGTTTTATGCAAATATGATCGTCTCACTGATAGGCACAACGGACAATTTTCTCCGTCCCTTTCCCAACACCGGATTGGAGAGAAGTTACTGGAAAAACTGGAGAGAATGCCAGGGAGAAATTCAATACACTTGCCCAAATCTTCTTACAAGCTATTTTGTGATGTGAGACCTTTTCATTGTGCTACTTGCCTTTCAAGAAGACGTGATCGTGCCCAAAATGTTGGCTTTTGACCTTCTTCTCTCACGTACACTCTTTTTTGCCTCTTTATTTCCGAATAGTGCAATTATATTTTTCAGACCGACATAGTGCGAAATGCCATGCCAAATGGAAAGATCATGACACTCACCTGAAGACATCCACAGAGTCCTCGACGCCCTCGAAATGCTGGCATTTTGCGATTAGCCTTATAGAAGCGATGCAGGGCAGTTAGATTACTGGAGGTGGTGCCACTCTGGTCAAACGGTGACCAGCAAGCGATGTCTGGGAACCGTGATGTGATCCCAGTGAGATTGATAGGACAAGATGGCAGTCCCTGAAAAAAAAATGAGCAAGAGATTATAGAGAATATCAACTGCGGATGAAATAATGCGTTTGTTAATTATCTTAAATCACAATTTCCCGGCAGTGAGGAAGGATCTCAAGTAAATAAATTTGACAGTACTTATCACAAATAAAAAATATACTTAAAGTGGTATGAGTTGCATTCTTCTTCATCAATTCATTTTAACATTATTACACGAGATTGATTTAAATTGCCTCGTCGCGTGTATCAAACTTAAGTGTTGTTTATTTAAATTGAAGGAAATTACATGAAACATGCTTTGACTTTCATTTTGGTGATCCATTATAGCAGAGCAGGGATTTGGGAATCCCAACTCTAATATTGTATATCACTACATGGAAATGCCCTGAGAGTCTTCTCACCTCTACAAGAAATTTCACCACTTCCGTGTGTGGAATTTTAACGATCTTCATGCAAGAGACCTATTAATAATAATAATAAAAAATGCGTGATAAATCCCTCGTGGCTTATAATGGAAACTGTGATACTTTTATGAAGAGCTCGGAATTTTGTACAAGGTATCAAAACCCTTTAAATTTGAATCTTTGATTGTACGTATCAACTACATACATCACCATTTCAAAACGACACCATATATCTAATTAAATGTATAATAGCAGAGTATGTATGTATGCATATGTGAATTGGTTAGATCACCCCGATCACCCCAAAACTACCAAATCTTCACCGGACCTTACATTTCATTTCACTGAACCCACTGAACTATAATATATAACCTGATGGTGAATGTGGAAAAATCAAAAAGAAATTTGTAAAATCCCTACGTCGAAATTGACTTTACAGATGTAAAGTACCTACATAAAAAAATGTCTCGTGGAATCAAATGCACGAGATTTTAGATTTTTTTTTAAACATCTCCTGCACAAGATTAGCAATCGAGCTGATAAATACACATGTCACCAACGCTTAATTAATTATTGATCAGTTCAATTCCACCTCCTAATAATTACGTAATGTTTCGGACAATACTTCGTGTTTGTTTTTGTGCAATTGAGGAAGAGCATTTTTCTATGCCCCGAGGTGAGAAATTTCCCTTACTGACAGTCAAACGTGTACAATTGTACACGTGATCCGTTTCACTTGACCAAAGAAAAAAATAACGAGTGTTGAGGTGTCACTCGGTACCTCATCAAGGGAAACGCTTTAAATTCAATCTTGTACATCTCATTCCATTCTTTCACCTCCACGGTGATGAATCTGTGGTATGTCAAAGAAAAATGGTTAGATGCTTCATCCGAGATCTGTTCTCAAGGTCGATCTTTAGAAATTTCCTCAGAGATCGTAAAAGGTGTGTTACACCTCTCTCCTGTGGCAACATAAAAATAAATAATTGCTAGTGGTTCTTCGTCAGTACACACAGACACTATCGCGAGTCACTGAATTGGGTCAGTAAGAGTGAACTTTCCGCTTTGGGCGTATAGAAATCGAAATCACTTGGACATCAACATCACAGATGATGTCTAGGCTCAAGACGACGCATTTTGACAGACGATGAAAATTCAAGTATAAAGTTTTTATAATTGCAACAAATTATTTATTTGTCTTCATCATTCGCCGATGGGTGAAGCTGAATGCAACGGTAAAAAAATATCTGGTGTGGAAAACCGGTTAACGATTTTTCTTATCTTTGTCATCGCGCATGAAAATCACATAAAAGTTATTCCCTCTTTCTCTTCTGGGTCCAAGGAGGAGAGTTACTCATATGGAATACCTCTACATATTACCGCAATATAAATTTAAAATTTTGCGAAAGATCGTACATGGAAATGAAACTCGTTTGACTTGACATTGATGAAGGGAATTTCTTTGAAACACTCATCGAATATATGTTTGAATGGTTTGAGTGAGCATCAAGTAAAGAAGAAAGCTACCAGCTGCATTGTCAATTACCATATACATATACATACAGTCCTTATTTATTTTATGTGCATCTATATATATGTCTTATGCCATAAAATAGGTCACTAGGAAAGGAGGATAAGAAATATGTAAGTATCTACCTCAATAGCGAAGATTTTGTCTCATTTGTAATTTGTTAGTCTTAAAGATATTTAAAGACTATCGCGGTGCCAATGTGGAAAAATAACAATTATTCTCGTGCCTTGTGCACACAAATTCCCCATGCATTATATGTAGTGACACAGAAAGTCATGGGAAATTTGTTGAAGAAATGAAAGGTTCGATTGAATGTTTAATTTAGAAATTAAACATGATGTGTGTCTTTGGCGATCACTCATGCCAACAAAATCTACTATTTAATGTTTAATCAACCTTACACGAGCCCGTGATTTTTTGTGTAGGTAAGTACGTGGGTATGTGGGGAGGTACATACATACCCTCAAGCACAAAAATCAATTAGGAAAAATAGCAAAAATTTTATAAAATACTAAACATGAAGCAAATTAGTTTCTTCTTTAAATTAGAAATTTTAAAGCACCAAAATTGTTATAAAAATTGTTTCACTAACATTAATTTAAATTATAAAGATTGTAAAATAAAGTTGTTGCAATAGCTAGATCTGCCTTTTAATTAAAGCATGAAGAACGAAAATACCACAAAGTTTGCTCAAAAATTTTTGAATAAATTGAAAGTGATTAAAATACTATTGAAAGTCACTTTGCATTTTACATACACCGACCGACACGCTGTGTCGAGTAGGGGAAGAAAATGGTATTTTATTGGTTTCGGGGAGATCGGGAAAATTTGAATATAAATTTAATGTTTGACTTTGAGGCATTTTTGCAAGTTGGAATTGCAAGGAAATCTGTTCGGTTGGTGGACTTCCCCTGGGCTATATAAATTGCTCTATATCTGGATATAGAAAAAATGTTTTTTGTTCTATAGATAAAATTTCTATAGAGACAAAAAAATTTAGAAAAGTCTTTTTTTTTAAAATACAATTTTAGAAAATTGCAATTTTTAGATCGTTGCACTGTGCGAATTGGACATTTCAGCCAATATGATGTTTGACTTTCCTTACCGTAGGTAACATATTAGCAAAAACTCTTATATTTTGTAGCTATAGGAAAACGTTTAGTGCTGACTCTTTATGGCAACTTTTACAGATATGTAGTAGGTTCATAAATGATCCCAAGTCCCTATCTGCAATATTTAATCACAAAGCCAGGAACAGACGGACAAGAGACATTATATTTTTTCTTTCCATAAAGATTAAAATAATAAAATAACATTATAATTTATCAAATCGGGTGGGTATTTTGGTCAAGTTTGCAAATTAGACGAATTGTTGTAATATATATACTTGTCCGTTCGTGGTTGCAAAATGTAAGGAAATATAATATCGTTAATACCTATCTATTAAATTAGGAAGATAATTCGTTTACATTATCGCCATTTTCGCTCACATTATATAATACATGAAAGTCTTCAGGTAACATATGAAAATTTGGCAATAAAATTCCTTAAATTAATTCTCTTCTGAAAGTATGATTTAAAACATGGAAATTTCTTCCATAAAATGATTTGCCACCATTGCAATTTTTTTAATAAACTAATTAAGTTACTTGCACCCTTTTTATATCATCACTCATTTTTATGTGTTGTACTTAAATGTTTCTTTAGCTCTCCATCCATCCGCATTCTCTGAATTGTAGTGCAGAAAATAAAATTTTTCTGACTGTTTTCATTTTTAAGTGGCGCCCAATCGTGTGAGCTTTTCGACGATTGCAATTAATTCTTTTTCGCTGATGTGTATCCAGAAATCCTACAATATGGTAAAGCTGAGAAAAATATCTCCAAATAACACTGCTCCACGACAACACTGCCCCGCTTTACAATATGACATGTCATAATTTATTATCTATAATATCAATTATACGCTTCTTTCTTGCCCTTTACACACACGGGCTGAGCCGAGAGAAAGCTTAGCCAGTGCTTATCCTAACCTTACCTGATCGTAAGCTTAACCCCTGGACCCAGTCGGCGTGAGCTTGAGCGTCAACTCTTCCCCTCCCTCCCCTCCAGACTGACAATGTATTGAGAGCTGTGGAAGCTCCATGCTCACACGAGCATGGAGGAGCATGATGTGACAGTGGTGGGGATGACGAAGCTCACGCTCAAGCCGACCGAAGCCTAATTGGAGTCCGGGGGTAACTAACCGTATGGTTGGCTTGTCGTAAGCTAATCATGGACATGGCTAAAATTCAAAAATTCTAAAGTTTAAATTTGAAATCTAACCGTCACCGTTAGTTCGAAGGGAAAACGTTACAACTGATGGTAATACTGCTCTCCCAACACATTGTAAGTTCAAGTGGCAAAAAGGGAGTGGAAAATACAACTACACGAAAGGTTGAATTTTGAAATAACTATCGACCACAATTTTCCATAAAATGTTCAAGAGAGAGAACCCCGAAAAGCGCTTTTTGTCATTTCATGCCTCCCGTCGAAATGAGTCAAATCCATGGGATTTTAGACGAAATGTAATTTAGCAAATTGCACCCCCGAATGCCTGAAATGATTGGTAAATTCAAGAGTGATAAACTGTGTCTCCAGAGATCCGGTTTACATTTTTCCATATGCCCATCTAATTGGTGTCCTCGGTGGCCATATGGTGGGAAAATCCACCCCCAGAGCACCCTCTTAGTGATGGTGTCAACACATGGGCCAGACGAAAAAAAAGCTCCCATAGTGCATCGATTTTTTGAGCCCGGGGGATATTTTATTATTCTGTTTGTGTCCCACTTTGCATGGTTGCATATTAAAATAATGTGCAGTGGTTTTTGCACGTCAGCCCTCCCCATAAGAGATTTCCAAGGAATTATTTGTGGTTAGGTTTTAATGGGTAAATGTTGAGCTTTCTTACCAATTAAAAACACTCATTTCTACCGCCTGGGTTTATATCTCTTTGCAAAAAAGCTCAAGATTGACATTTTGATTGGCTGGCGTGAATCAGGAGGGGGTGGGGAGGCCAATCAAATGCCAATTTGATTGACACATGGAAGGGAAAAACTATTGAGACATAAAGCTCATTTTGCATCCACTTGAGATGTTTGAATAGACATTCTGAGATTAATATATTAGGTAGAGCAGTATTTAAGATGAAGTTTTACTGCTTTAGTGAGAGCAAAGGATTTTCTGATATTTTGGTAAATTATTTACCAACATTTCACTTAACGAATGATCATAACCTCAATGTCTATTTCACCAAGTAGAATAAAATGAGGTTAAATTACTCCAATTACAAGTTTTTTGGACTGAAAATACCCCATAAAATGATATTTAGATTAATTTTCTTTTCCTTTTTTCCCCCGAGAAAAAATAAACCACAAAATACTTTGTGACACGGGCAGAAAATACGCGTATCAGTGTTGACTCTCATGGCATATTTTATGAATAAATAATCTCTCTTTTTTATATATTATACGAATAGCAGCAACATTTTAATTGTCGTTATTGCGATTAAATGCAAATTTTTCAAGTTTTCGTGGTGTTTTCGACTTCTTTCATCTTGCTCTCTTCGTCGCTTCGCATTTACTTTAATATATTATTTTAACCCAACTCTTTCCATAAGCCACCTTTATGAATTGGCGGAAAAGGAAAAACTGTTCGACAGAACATTTTCCACCAAGTGTTCTCCTGGAAATATTCTTCCCCCCCACTTTTCCCAACGAGAAAATGTTGTGCTGAAAAGAAGATAAATTCCGTCTCTTTTTCACGATTTACTTTCTGTATAGATGTTTTGTGTAAATATTTTCTCGCAATCTTCTCCCATTATGAAATGGGGGTGCGAAAGGGGAGAGGAGGGTGACGAAAAAATTTCACCCATGGAGTTTTAGCGTGGGGTGTTGAGTTTATGGTATTCCAGCATGTTTGTACGCCATAGTTTGTGGGGAAAAATGAACCAAGAGCTGGAGCGTAAAAATATTGCACGGAAAAATGATAGAGCAGCACATTTTCACTAATTAGATAAATAGCAGTCTCTCTATGCCACATATTTTCCACCCCACACCCTCCTGGGCTTTTCCACTTCTCTGAACCCACTTTTTTTTCTCTGCCACTTTAATGGCCTACACGAGAGTTTGTTGCCCCGCAAGAGGGTAAAAATTGTGCGAGTGGATAGTTTTTTGCCGCTAACACTAACACCCCTTCTCCATGACATTTCACCTTCATGGAGCTTAAGGTGGGGTACTTAGCATGAAGTCACAGCTATTGTGACTGAGAAGGAAAAGCAATCATAGGAAGCAAGGAATACTACCAATCAAGCAAGGAGGAAAGCGAACAACATGCAGCCAATAAAGTAAGCAAGTAAGGACTTAAAACTAGTAAATTAAAAAAGCAAGCAACAGTAGTCAAAGGAAGCAAGCAAAACTACTAAACAGAACAAACAAGCAGGAAAGCTAACAGGCTGACAATGCAAGCTAAGGAAACAAGCAAGGACAGGAAACTAGAAAAACAATTAAGCGAGGAACAGAAGCAGTATAAGGAACCAAGAAATGCTACCAAATAAAACAAGCAAGCAAGAAAGAAGCAGATAATGCAAGCAAAAGAAACAAGATAGGACTGGAAACTTGAAAAAAAATTAAGCAAGCAACAGCAGTCTAAGGAAGCAAGCAAGACTACCAAATAAAATAAGCTAGCAGTAAAGCTAACCAGCAAATAATGTAAGCAAAGGAAACAAGCAAGGACGGGAAACTATAGAAAAGCAAGCAAACAAGCAAGCTACAGCAGTCTAAGGATGCAAGCAAGGCTACAACTAAAACAAGTAAGCAAGAAAGCTAAAAGGCAGAAAATGGAAGCAAGGGGAACAAGCAAGGAATGGAAACTAGAAAAACAATCAAGCGTGCGAAAGCAGACTAAGAAGCAAGCAAGACTACCAAATAAATTAAGTTAGCAGGAAAGCTACCAAGCAGACAATGCAAGCAATTATAGGAAACAAGCAAGAACTGGAAACTAGAAAATCAATCAAGCAAGCAACATAAGCAGTCTAAGGAAGCAAGCAAAACTACCATACAAAAAAAGGAAACAGGCAAAGACTGGAAACTATTGAAAATCAATCAATCAAGCAACAGAAACATAAGGAAGTAAGCAAAACTACAAAACAAAACAAGCAAGCAAGAAAGCAAATAAGCAGACAAAGAGATCAAAGGAAACAAGAAAGGACTGGAAACTATAGAAAAGCAATCAAGCAAGCAACATAAGCAGTCTAAGGAAGCAATCAAGACCACCAAAGAAAAGAAGCAAGCAGTCTAAGGAATCAAGCAGACAATGCAAGAAATTACAGTAAACAAGCAAGGACTGGATTAAGCGAGAAACAGAAGTAGTTTAAGGAAGCAAGCAAGACTACTAAATAAAACAAGCAAGCAGGAAAGCTGACAGGCAGACAGTTCAAGCTAAGTAAAAAAGCGAGGATTGGAAACTATAGAATAGCAAACAAGCAAGCAACAGCAGTCTGAGGAATCAAGCAAGACTATCAAATAAAAGAAGCAATCAGGAAAACTAACAGGCAGCAATGAAATCAAAGGAACCAAGCAAAGACAGGGAACTTGAAAATCAATCAAGCAAGAAAGAGCAGTCTAAGGAAGCAAGCTATGACTATTAAAGAAAATAAACAAGTATTGGATACTAGAAAATCAATCAATCAAGCAAAAAGATCCAGGTTTGCGAGTCATGCTAGCAAGCATTCAAGCTACGAAGTCTGCTTGCTATCTGGTCCTGCTTGCTTGTTTTGCTTGTTTCTTTAGTCAGCTATAGTTGCTTGCTTGATTGCTTATCAAGTCTAAGTCCATGCTTGTCTTGTTTCTCTTGGTAATCTTGCTAGCTTGCTTTGATTGCTTGACTGTTTTACTACTTTCAAGTCCATACTTGCTTATTTTGATTGGCTTGCATTGCCTGTTTGTTAGCTTTCCTGCGTGCTTGGTTTATTTTGTAGTCTAGCTACTTTCGATTGATTGGTTTGCTTTGTCTGCTTGTTAGCTTTTCTGTTTGCTTGTTTTGCTTGGTAGTCTTGCTTTCTTTGATTGTTTAATTGTTTTTCTGAAGTCGTTGCTTGCTTACTTTGATTGGCTTTCATTATCTGCAACGCTTCGTTAGCTTTCTGTTTGAATGTTTTGCTAGATTTTTCTCGCATGGTTGCTTATTTTGTTTGCTTCGTATGTTTCCTCGCAATATTTTCTTGATGTCCTTGCTTGTATACTTGTTTCTATCTTTGCATCTATCTTCATATCTTTTCTAGCTTGCTTCTTTTGTCTGTTGTCGTTGCTTGTTATGCCTGCTTTCTTTACAACATTGTTTGATCTTTCGCTTGTTGTGCTTGCTTCCTTTGCAATGGTAAATCAACGAAATGGGTAAACTTTAACTGCAAATTCCATGTGAATTTTAAACACTTCACCAAGAATCCCAAACAATATAAGCTTACGAATATTCACTGCGATGATTTTTCACATATACCTCGCGGGTGAAAAGGTGGAAAATGTTTTCGCCATTTTTCACCGTGTATAAGCTTCAACATTTTTCCTCGCTATTTTAATTAGATTTCCCACGTCTCATGCATCAAAATTTGCATTTCATCCACACTTTTTCCTAATTCACATGTCAGGATCGTTTTCATCATAAATATCCAATCAATTTTACTCAACCCCTCTGGGTGTGTGTCTCGGGGTGCTTGCGAATGCCCTTCCTCCCCCCAAAAGGAGGAAGTGATGAGAAAATTTTCGAGGGGTGGATCGATTTCTCGGAAGATAAATTGAACATTTGTCCAAATCTCAAGTCCTAGATCACGATGGAATTCATCTATGGATGGAATTTATTTGCAGATGGAGGTGAAGACACAAAAAAAGAGGTAAAGTCGAGTTTTTTCTGATGGTATTTCAATCTCTTGCGGATGGAATGCCGTCTATAATTGAGCTCTCTTGAGATGCTGGTGAGGTTGGAAACCACTCTTTGACTTGGGCTATTAGATACAGTAATAATAAGTTGAGACAGAGCGCGGTGCGGAGAAAAAAAAACGCCATCGTGATCCCAGATTGTCTGTTGAACAAACGAGGCGTCATCGCGTCTCTCACCTTAAATGACCATCGTTGGTCTGTGTGTTGTAGATTCTCTGTTGAGACATTTGGCCACTGGGGAGATGAAACACGCAAGTCACCACTCAATTTGCCATATTTATATGAATTGAATGTGGCAAGGGAAAACCGCCAAAAAGTTCTTTTGTGGCAAAAAAAAAGAAAGAGAATTGATTTTTCCAACCCTCTTTCCTAAATTGATTTTTTTTATTTCTTTGTCTAAAATGCTTTCTGATCAACTTTTCAGGTCAGATGAAACAATTAGGCAAAAGTGGGGAAAATTCCGCAGTGTTTCGACATACATTTGAGCAAAATTCGCAAATTTTTTGCACACTCAATCGCACACAAGCCTAACATAACCCGGCTGAC
>CAKKOB020000183.1:25053-38254 GCA_918844115.2 Phlebotomus perniciosus | reverse complement strand
GGATATTCATATCAATGGAGATTTCTGTGAGACAACAATCAGAAGTTGTGTTTTGCAATTGCTAAGCCGCGCTTATAGTCTGTAAGGAACTGGATTTGGCTATGAACTGGCTAAGCTTTCTCTCGGTTCAGCCCGTGTGTGTAAAGGCGTGCATACACTTGAGGCTTAGCCTAGAAGACTTAGCGATTAAAATGGGGCTTCTACTGTAGTCTGTTCGAATCGCGCTTCAGAACAACTTTCTAAGGAAATTCCTTTGGCAAAGGCAGGTCTAGCGACGCCCCGAGCCTCGTTTTAGCCGCTAAGTCTTCTAGGCTAAGCCTCAAGTGTATGCGGGGCATTACTCTCTTCCGATTTTAACAGGCGCATGTAGGAGAAATTGAACTTATTGTTTACTCGTCATTTCTTGTTTCGCCTAACGTTGTAAATTGGTAAAGTAAAATATACCTACAGATAACCTACAGATAATGAATGAATACCTATTAAAGATACTGATATTCAACAATTGATAAACTCTTCTTCATTTTCACATTTTTCAAAAGGGATTTTAAATTATAATACTAACAATAAGTACTACTAATAATAATACCAATGACCGATATACAATTGTGGAATTGATAATGATGGACACTAGCCCGAGACGGAAAAAAGTCCTGATTTTCAATTAGATATAAAATTTTACCAATGCCAATTTGTCTAATTATACTTACGCCGGTTTTACTCGAATTTAAGCAGAAATTTCACTGAGTAGGTATAAAGTGGATGAATTGCACATTTATTGACAAGGTAAAATCTTGTCTTATAGAACGTGTTTTGTTTGATGAACTAGTTCAATAATAATTGTCTAAAATTTTGATTTTTTGATCGAAGTAATTGCGAAATATCTTTTTAAATAAATGTGATTTGGCAGTTTTTCGAGAGTCCAAAAATCTTAAATTTCGGACTATTCCATAAGACAGGACTTGACCCTAAGCATGGTATGGAAAAAATATGCAATTTTTGGTGACGTGAAGGATGATTCTACTTTGATTGTCTTATGTTTTAATACACAAATTTAGCATCCATTTAGGTACTACTAGTTAGCGAAATTACTGTTAAATTGATCGCGAATAGCTACATTAAATTTAAATTGCTCCAAATTGTTATTAGCCATTAAATGCATAAGCAGTTTTATGCAATTTTGCCAATTCACCATCAATTTTTCTCTGCAGTGATTTTATACAATCGTGATTATAAATTCATTGAAATGATGATAAAAGGGCTAAAAGGTATTAAAGACTTATATTATTAAGACAGAAAATAGTGCTTCTTTTATTTTTATGATTTGATCAAAAGTGCTTTCTATGGAGCCATGTACATACAATACATTTTTTTGTCTGCAAAATAATCATTCTAAATTAGAAAATAATATACGCAAATATATATTGCAAGGCAAAGTATAATGAGCAGACTGCGAACGTTTCAAAGTAAGAATAAGAAAAGAACAATTTATCATATTTTTTGCGACATGGCAAAATTTTATAATGGTATGTGAAACAAAATCATATGGAATTTAACTCCGCGTAAAAGTGTGAAACTTTCATTTTCGCCGTCATTTTGTGCCTCGCTGACCTCTCATTCAACAATGATTTACACTGTGATGTGTAGGTGTACAAGATATGCTATCTAAATTGTGCTCGTTAGAGATGAAAATGCTTTTTCAGAGAGATCTTGAAATCATCACTCTTAGTGTGAAACTTGGTCATTGCCAATATGGCATTCACAACTAAATCACTTGTCTATAAAAATTTGCTTGGTTTGCTACAAATTATTATATACCTAGCGCTTCCTTAAAATTTTTTAGCGTAACCCATGTGTTTCACATGTACTTGAGGTACAATCACAATCAATCAGGTGGAAAATTTTTTTGGAAAGAAAAGTACTCGAAAAAAATTTTCCAGAAAAATATCTTTCGATTCGTATCATGGAATACGTGGAATACCTTACTATAAAATTTCTTTACAAGAGCACAACTGCTTTAAACGTGTTTCAAATTACAGGTGAATGGTTGACCTTGCTTATTCTCATTCTAACAAGTGGAAATTTTTCTCTTCTCTTTATGGGAAATACTAGAGAAAATGATCTATATTTTCATTAAAATCCATCATGCATTCTCGGTGTTCCTAATATAATTTGTCGTCGCGACTCTGGGCGTTCCTTTATTAGGAAAATTGTCTGCTTGCGTAATTAAGTAAGTGCATAGGCTCACGACAAGATTGGGGGTGTTAGTAATCGAGAGAGAGAGAGAGAGAGAGAGAGAGGTATTTCAAACATTAAAAGGAGTGTCACGACTATGGAATAGACTGGACACTTTCTCACTATACACATTGAAAACCACAAGCTAGACCTCAATTTCGGCTCAATTGGTAGGTAATTAACACACAAGCAGTTTTGCAAAAAAGACCAGAATTTCTATGTCAGTAACGCAATTTTTTTTAGACAGGCCCACCGCACCAAATAATAAAAGAGAATAGTTGCAAAAGTGAGACACATTAGTTAGTTGATTAGGAAATGTGATCAACCCACTCACTGTCTCATTAAAAGTGTATAATACTATAAAGTTATTGCGTTTCCAACCGTCGTAGTTGCAACAATATACGAGTCGGTGATTGAACCATTTAACAAACCACTGCTGCGGAGAAGGTGCTGAGCATGATGGTTAAAATTTAGCACACGCACACACATATCACAACAGAAGGCTGATTTTTATATAAAATCACCAAACTGAAGAATTTCTGCCACCGGAAATTCACTTTAGAGATGTGTTACTGCTAGACATGTGAAATAAAATCCCATGAATCCCATAACGAATTTACTCTTATCTGCACATGTCTATTATTTCATCTCTGAAGCTTAAAACTATATGCACTGCACAATGAAGAAAAAGTATTCCTCCTTGATATTCCGATAAGAGATAACTTGGTAAGACGTGAATATAGCATGACTCCTTTGGCTCATTGTCACAAATTAATTTATATTAGAGATAATTCCAAGTCGAGACCGCGACCTCCACAGATACAAGTATTTCGCAGAGTTGCCTGGTAATGTCTCATGCTGGGAGAAGATAAAAGTTGTGATGTACACAATATTTATTTATCTACTTTTGTTTAATTTAACGCTCATCCAAGCACTTCACATGGCCATTTATTCCCTTTCAGGCGTGAGACTTATTCCGTCAAAATGGAAGCAAAGTGAATGAAGTATATAAGGAAAAAACATAATAAATATCAAATAAAAAAATATTAAATTCAATTACATAATTTACGCAATATTTGGGCATTAACACATCTTTTTCAACACAATATAATAATAGAAATAAAAAGAGAGGAATTAAACTATAGATAATTTTCAAGTTTTTTATTTTTTATTATTATAATGTTTTTCTTAATAAATAGATTCTATTGATAATTCAAAGTGATTGTACATATTTCTTTTTTGGTAGAATAATGAAATATTGCCGCCACAAAATTTCATTTGATGCGATTTACGAGCAAAATAGGATTATTGTCTTTGCAAATAATAAAAAAAATCATGTGTGCGCAACTCATTTGCACCCAGGTGAAAGCTATAAAGATATCATGAAGAATTAGCATAAATTATTATCGTGAGTATCTAAAGTACCTACAGACGAAAACTGAAAATTGGACGAGTTTTGATACACGAATACACGACCCTCTTTTCTCCTTTTGGCAAGTTAAAGTCAAAAAGATCTCGCCATAGGGAGATTAATTCAGTTATTGTAAATTTATAGTGCAGTGTGTAAACATATAATTAAATAATTAGAGTTAGGTGTGTGAGACAGTGGCGGTTCATGATGGCGGAAGAAAATAAAACAAGAATGATAAAATAACGTCGCAGGAATTCATTGCATACAGAAATATGTACCTATTGCAAATAAAAACTTTAAAGTGTAATTTAAGTATAAACAACAATTTCCTTGCAATATATCCAAAGTAGCAAAATATGTATAATAAGTCTTTTGACTGAAGAGGAGGCTGAATTTAACTCGGAACTTTTTAAATTTTGCTAAATATGTAGGTATACTGTAAAAATCCTTTTTATACTGAATCAGCATGAAAAATACTCTCTCAATATTGTTTCAAAAATATAAATCTGTTTAAAAAAACATTAATCCATTGCTTGTTTGTGTGGTTTGTGTAGTAACAATTGTGTCCAATTATAAATAATAAATTAATTAAGAAAATCCAATTAGCTAACGCTTCATTTTTATGGTCAAATACTCGAAATTGCCAGAAAATGGGGCAATTTCGAGTTTCTTCTGGGGCAATTTTGAGTAATTATAATGGGGGAGTTTCTGTATACTCCAAAATTATAGAGGAAAAGCACCCTTATCATTCCCGTCATACATCGTAACCCGGTAGCACTTCATCTTAGTGGTCAAAAAGTTAAAAATGTCAAAAAGGGGTAAATTCGTATGGGAAGTACTAGATAGGGGAGGTGGACGAAGTTTTCATATAGCCTGTTACAACCTGCGGCGCCCTTTATACCTATACTAAATATCAGCCAGATCAGTTCAGCCGCGATGTGCGTACGCACTGACAGACACACACAAACACAAACATTTTGGAGATGGATATTTGCGGACTCCTGAAGTGATTCACAGCAATGCTGCACGTAATTTAGAGATATTTCTTCATCAAAATCACTCTATTTTTGACTTTTTGCCAATTTCTCGATCAAAATGAAGCACTGTGGGCTTGAAGGCAGAGTATAGTGTTGTCTATTACCCTATATTATGATATATTTATTAAGGATACCAAAATTTAAACAAAACTTCCTTTTCTTTTTTTAGGGCTCTTTCAATTTGATTCTTTCGGGTATTTTAAGCTTTCACAAGATTTTTTTTAAATACTTTTTAAAGAAATTTTTTTTACAGAACAATCTTATCCTTTAAAATATTACTTCACCCTATTGTAGCATATAAAAAACAATCCATTGCGAGGCGAGAGGCGCCTTGTTTTATATAACGGCAAAATTATAATATTGAGCTGGTATGGGTATTATCATCAGGCAGCCAACACAAATCTGCCATAATCATTAAAGCGGTTTGGGAAGCCAGTAAAATGACACTTGAACGTATATGTATAAGATGCTAAAGATCTCGTTCTCTCATAACATTTTAATGTAATACACTCAATTTCAGGAAATCCAAACGTTATGTATTTTATGACATTTAAGACATTATTTTGCAATTAATAAGCCATTATTGTATACCCTTATTCATCATTTCACTTTCAATCATCAGATGTGTACGAGAAAAGAAATAATTTTCATATCTATAATCTTGAAAGAAATTTAATTGTGCTATCAGTGATGATCATTAAGAAACTAAGATATGATTAATTTGTTTATGATTCCCAAGACCCCCAGGTCTTAATTTAGAAATTTCAAATTTCTCAATTTCTCTCAGTGATGATTATTTTCTAGAAGATGCTCTAAAAGATACAGTTATCACCTAGAAAAATCTTTATGAATAACCATAGTAAAAGTAAGATATATAAAGAACAACAGTTTATGACGGAGATCACAATTCTGAGAGTAATTCAAAGATCGTGCATGTAGAGGGGAAAATGGCAGATGTATAATATGAGCATTCCCTTCTCAATGATTTTCATACGATCCCACTTTTCACATCCAATAAACTAATGCATATAACGGAGAAATATACGTGCGGTCGTCAATTTTATTCGCGCTAGCTACGTGATAAACGATCCCAAAATGACTTGCCAGTTATATTGCATGGGTTGTAAGTGAAAGAAGAGATGCCTTCAAGAAGACAGTATCGTCTACCCATTTTTTATCATCATATTTTTTTATTTATACGTACAACACCCAGTATTTCTCCGCATCGCAACATGAAAAATTTCTCTTGATCGTTAATTTCTACTCAGAGGCGCCGGACAGAAATGCGAAATTTTGTACGTACGAACGACTGAGAATGACAAAAAAACCAGTGACTTCCATTGTCGAAAACACCATAACTTTGTGGTCTTCTCATACATTTTGCACCGTATCGGAAAAAATCTTGTAAAATTCCATTCTGTGTATACCTTTATTATTTTAAATTTTTTCTAGCTTTTGCTGTATCTTGTTTACTATACTTTATAGGAGCTTTTAATCAGTTTGTTTACTCATAAAATCATTAAAAAATGTCTAATTATCTTGCAGAGATCAAGACAAGATCATGTGAAAAAAATGTTCTACCTTTCTAACAGAGAAAATTTGATAAAATAAATACTTAAGTAAAAAGATAAGTTTTCGAGATTTTCCTCATGTAAATCAATTGATTGTTGCTCATATAGTTTAAACTGATAGTTGCGCTTAAATAATCATTAGAAATGGTCGTAAAATAAAATAATATCACCTATATATTGGGAGTTATTAGAGTCCTTCAGTAAGAGAATAATTCAAGTTTGTCGAGGTGTGTAATTTATGCCCAGCGCTCAATATGTAGAAGTTAGTGCAAGGTTTTTTGCTCAAAATCTCTCACTCTCTCTAGTGGTGTCTTACGAGAGAGGGAGAGAGATTTTGTGTAAAAAACTTTGCACTAACTTCTATTGTGTGCTGGGCATGACTTACAACATTGGGATAAAATTCCAGGCGAAAATCTTTAATATACTTTATAGTGTTGGAAAGTTGTGTGTCTCATCAATGTTACTAAATAGTCTAATAAATATGAAGAATCTATTAGCTGTTAATCTCCAGATCCACAAACAAGTACACAGATAACAGAATGATTTTTCCGTGTAGGGACAGCCGTTTTAGAGCGGTATCTAATTGTTTTGTGGCGAGCTCTGAATGTAGTCAAATTGGATGGAAGTTTAACTATACATATAAGTATATAAGGAATCGGGATATTAGAGAGAAATCTTTGATTTAGAAGTTTAGAAACGTTGAGATTGTTTTACCTGCAAAAGAAAATGAGGCTGAATCACATTTTGAGTTTAACGCAAGAGAATCAATGCTCGCATAAGTCTGGCGGGTAAGAGATTTTATTACATGTTTTTCCTTTATTATTAATTTCACTTTATTTCTCTCTCATGCGAACGAACAACAAAATTTGTCATGGATAGTGAAAATGTATATTTGAGGTGTCACATCGCGACAATACTATAGTGATCTTGGCGTCAAGGAATATATAATAGGTCTCTTTTCTTCACTATTGCAATGATACCAATTATCTATTGGCACACGAACAGACTATATTTTTTATTTTTCTTACTATCTTATTAAGAGAGAAGAAAAAGAATCGGTTTCACTTATTTCATTTCAATTATTCACCTCGTAATCATTAACATCCGTATCTCACTTTTCCATCATTTCATTCTTCATTAAGAAAATATGTGTTTATAAATAAGGATTTTTTGCACAACATAACTTTGTTTTCGTTTCATTGACTCTTGCTATTGAATAGTTGAAGGGTTATTATTAATTTATTATTTTCTTTCGGTTATTTTTCTGTGCACGTTTTTTACACGAATGTTCTTACTTGAGAAGGTAATTTTAAATGGACCCGTGGGAAAATGTTCTTATGTGAAAACAATGTGAATACTTATATTGAAAGAAAATACGTTGAAACAATGATCATTCAATATCTTAGTCTTAGATGAATTTTCAATGAAATTTCACTTGTTTTGTGTTTCAACATTTTTCTTATGATATTTCTATTTCCTCTGTTTTCTCTCCTTCAATGACTTAAAATTTTTTAAAATTTTTTTTCCAAATTCACTGTGCAAAATAAAGTATACAATCTCTTATCCCAATTCTACACACTTTTCTTTTACTTATTCCAGCTTATTCTCACCCTCTATACCTAACTACATACAGATATTATATTAATGGTGAAAAAAAAAATTCCCCTGAAATTTAACGTTGAGTGAGAAAAAAATTGTGTCACGATTTTTCGCAAACATCTCGCAAGATTCTCAAAGTGCTGGGAGCGTGTTTGGGTGACTTAACTTGACAAATTATTTAAAACATTTCACAGAGCCGGGTCTTTTTGGTGACCAAATGCGACAGATGAGTCTTACAAAATACAATTTTTAATCTTCGTGATAGGTCACAAGAGCGTTGACATTTTGAAATTCATACTATCCACTATTATATAGAATGTTTGTTATAAAAATGCAAATTTATGTTAAAGCATATACTTTGCTGTATCTATATAATATATTTATATTTTGGAATATCTGCAATATTTAATCATTTTAATTACCTTAGAATTACGAAATTTGTTATTTTATTTATGAATAAATGTTATTTATTAAAATTCATTTCAATTTATTAATTCCTAAAACTCCCACACCATAGTGGAATTCACAATTTTCATCCCATGTTTTTTTTTGTTATGTGCAGCAGCGTGCAAAAACGAATTGCACCGCAAAGATTTGTGGGTGAGGAAGTATCCCAGTTGTACCTAGATTAATATTATAGGATATTCCTCATGTTTGTATATGAATTTTGTAATTAACTATTATAATTAGGATGAAAGAAAATATTATGACAAGAAAGTGGAATGCGAAAAAATATAAAAACGTACCACGTTTAGTTTCTCCATTAATATGTTTATTTGGTTTTTGGTGCACATTATTGTTGATAACTCTGTTTCGTGGTCACTGGGAAGGCCTTTAGGCAAATTGACAAACACAGAAGATATTCACAATATGAAACAATGAGACTAGTTTAGAGAATTTCGGCCAATACGCAAAATTCATAAAAGTCTAAGAGTTTATAAATCAGGAATTGAAAGTGGATGTTTTCCGCAACAATTATATCTCAATTGTAAGCTTTTTTTTTTAACTTGCACAGTTCATAATTACAAAATAGTACGATATTCTGGGAAAGTGACATTCACGGAATTCAAATACTGTGAAACCACAAGAAGACAATGAACTTTTTCATATTTGTGGTAAATTATCTCTTTAGCGTCAATTAATTTCTCGAAGATCAGCAAACTAAAGCACAATTTCATTTATAATGTCATGGTTTCTCTGATCACAATAAATGACCATTTATTCACTATATTTTGTTCTTCACTTTATGATGATCTTATAAAAGTGAGTAATTTGGTGCCTTCTGCATAAAAAATACACCTTTCGAGGTAGCACACTAAATTGAGCAACTTCCTGCTGCCACCACTATAAACTTTCAACACAGGTATTTCTTATAAGTGTCCTCTCACGGGGAAAAGTAACAAAGATTGAGTGGAAAGACACGTGCTGATCATTCGCCTCTATGTTAGCAAATGATCGCTTATGCAGGTGCTTTGCTGCCTGGCGCTCTTGTGTTGTTATTTACCTTTCTCGCACCACTCGAAATTCCCACCAAAAGCACTACAATCGTAGTGAGAGAGAAAGAGAGAAAATGAGAAATGGAAAAAGATCGCGAGAGAAGTCCCGATGCAGATGGAGAGAGATGGGAGAGAATAGCAAGCAAGGGGAGAGAGAAAGATTAACACATGATCATGTTCAATAATAAAATATATTGCATGGAATTCCGCGATAGATATAAATTTAGCAAACGGAGAGTAAGAGAATCAATCAGAGGTGAGTAAAAATTTGAAAAAGACAGGAATAAAAAAGTATACCTAGACGTCGCGCACTTAAAAGTGATAGTGTTGTTAGATGAGCGGGCATGTGAATTAACTAGCACCCAGCCAAGTTATCAGAATTAGTCGAGACTTCAGGAATTCAAAAATGCCTCGAAAAATGCACATCTCTTAAATGTTTGCCTAAGTTTTGTGCCTACATACATGTGTGTGTGTCACAGTATCTCTTTTCTTCAACCTTTTTTTGTTAATATCCATATCTTATTTCATATAAATTTAGTTTTCGATTTCTAATCGATTATTAAATGAACTGGTGAAGATAAATCGAAGATATTTTTTTTTAGAATTCTGAAATATCAGTTTCTTTAATACGAGATAAGAGTCACACTTATTATTATGTATCTACATGAAACATGATAAGCCATTTGGTAGTTTAACTTATGGGAACTGTGATTCTTTTGTGGAAAACTCGAAATATGATCAAATTTAGTTTTAGGTTTTAATTTGGTGATAAAGAATTGGGTCGTACGTAAACTACTTAATGCATGCTAAACTTTCTGTACACGACGCGATACTTTATATAAAGTTAATGGCTTATCACGCGCTTTGTATCTCATCTAAAGCCTCTTTCTACTGAACAAAAATTTCATCGTGAATTTCTTCTTACCACTATACATGTGTGATCTGAGAAGTGGAAAAGCAAAAGAACATGTCTTACTCACCGTTACGCGTGTTTTTTCCACGTATCAAGAGCCAAGACTTAGAGGTGCCAATAATAAGGCATTTTCTGCCCAAGCGAAAAGCCGATCTCTCTTGCTTTTGGCCGTCTCTATATAGGAAAAAAAGAAAAATGTGTCAATTTCTCTTGTCACAAAACAAAGTCATTATCTTGTGGTTGGCATCGTTCGATGTATCGATGTAAAACTTGTACAATTTGCGCACGTAAACCTGTGATGTTGGTGTTGCCTCTAAAGATGAAAATCCACTTTGCATACGCAAGACTAATGAAAGTCGTCTTATAATTCAATTTCTTTAATAGTTCCACAAAATATGTTGGAAAAGTGCCTAATGTTGCATTCTCTGGTGCGTGATCACGACTTATCATACTCAATTATGATTATGTTCAATGTTTTCGTTGGCTTAGTGAATATTTTGCTTTTTCTTCTTGTTCGTTAAGGAGAGAGATAACGTCTCCTGAATATCTTATGTATAATATTATATAAAACTGACAATTTTTGTCACACGGATGAATTAACATAAATAAAATCACGCAAGTCTGGTGCATGCAACATTTAACGATGTAATTTACACTTGTTCATCTTCATAAATTCATAACACTTTATTTATATCGTCTGGCGGGTGTGTTTGTAAACCAAGGCAGCAATTATTGTTAAACAATGTTTCAAGAGATGAAAACAGTTTCAACTGACACTTGGTTCCATAAGTTATCTACCAAATTCATTTGCTGAATTGATTGATTTTGTTCAACCATATAGGTAAACTTAAACACATCAAAGAAGTATATTAAATCATAGAATTACTTCATCCATGATTATATTTACATAATAGATACACTTTTACAATATTCGAAGCGTTACTTCAAAATCTATAAATCTATAATAATAAAAAATGGGATCTTAAGACGTTGAATAATTTTTATAATGATTTGAGTAGTCTTTCGCTGAAATGTTATGATGAACCTCTTCGATGGGAAAGTGTAAGAGATAAATCTCTTCCTATTTTGTCATAAATTATTGAGTTAAATCACGTGCCTTACGGTTCTCTTTCCGTCTGGATTCTCTATTAGTTTAAAGTATCTTTTCACTTTGTCCAAGAAGACTTCCAATAATATTGTTGAATGCATGTAAAACAATCACTATTTTCGCATGTAAATTGTAAAGAATACAAATGTCTGGTCGTGTGATTTGCCCTGAATATCAATTTGACGGATGTTTGACCCATAGAATCCGTCAATTGGTGACAATTATGTATTTCTGTGGGACGAACATGATGATTGTTAATGGGTAATTGGGTTTCTTCTTTAACATACTTTATTGTTTGCACCTTTCTTTGGTAAGAAAGTTGCGTAAGTCACGAAAACATTGAAAAAAAATGGATCAAGATTTTAAATACAACAATGGCTTCTAGCAGATGGATTTTGTAGTGCCAGGATGCATTCGTGGATGCTTTCAATTCAATTTTTAATAGAATTATTGAAATTATGCAAAGAGATTAAATTTTCCGCACATTTCATTGTTGTCAAATCATACTTTTTGAACGGTTAATGCACTACAGAAATGAATACTTACATATCGTCGGGTTAGGATAAGAACATTATAACACACATTATTTAATATTGGAATTATTACCCGTCGATGTCTAAGAAACAATTTAAATTTAAAAAAAAAATTATTTTAAAAAAAATTCATTTCAAATTCGAAAATATTTAAAATTTAAATTTAGTAAATCATCATAATATATGTACGAGATAAGGGGGTATCTTCTATAAAGTATATAGGGTTGCATATCTCTTCAACTAAGTAAGGTGGGTAGGACATATTGTATTGCTATGCATGCATGAGGGTCACTTATAACCCAATGATCTCATGTAAATAAAATGCAATTCTCAGCATTTTTTATTTTTACTTGATCGCAAACTTTGGATACCTACTCTAATATCCATTTTTTAAATTCACATTTTCATAACTACTTCCCAAGTCTGTAGGACGCGAAGATCTTTTCAAGATCTTTTTCTTAATCTTCGTGAAGCGCCTCTTATGTCATAAAGTCTAGTCAATGAGGCTGTTTTTCTCTTGAAATTAGATAATTAATGTGTGGTCAATAAGTTATCCTCAATCAGCATTTGCATGCAACTATGACAATCTGCGAGATCAATAATTTATAATATTATGTTTCAATACGAAGCGGCGTCAGCTGAATGCCTTGCCAGTGCGTACTCACACTACGGCCAATTCAGATGATACATTCTTCTTCCTTTTGGGTATCCCGAGTCTCCCCTAGGTAAATTTACAACTATTTTCGCCATTTTAGTCTTTTTGATCACTAAGATAAAGAGCAGTGGGTCACAACGTATAGTGGGATTGATAAGGGTAGAAACCTCTATACTCGGGGGTATAGGGGAATTTCTCCACTATCCCATATTGATACCTTCCATACAAAGTTCCCCTGTTTACGACATTTAATCTGCTACCTAAATGAATTTTATCAATCAATTTCATGGACCAAAGTTACTACATAAGCCATGGAAAGACAGGCGCGAAGCGCCTCATACCCATATTAAATTACTTTTCGATCGATTCAGCTGTTTGGCCCTTATTTAATTTACGAACTGACCACATACACACACACACACTATCCATGTTTACACTTCCCAGTTCGTTTAACTCGTTTAACTCTTCTGAACATTTATAGGTAAGCTCGGTAAAGTGATTGAGATTGTGTGGATGATGGCATGTTTATTTTCGAATGAATGGAGCATGAGAAAATGTATGGGAAAGAAATGAAAACGAGGAAATAGTAAAATATACACCAAGAAGAAGATAAATAGAACCATGAATAATTTCATTTGATTGAATC